>CAIGRP010070423.1:0-12774 GCA_903798385.1 Fraxinus cuspidata
CGTAAGCAAATAAGTTATTTATGCAAATAAGTTGGTCGAGTTTATCACTTCAACTTTTAGATTTTAGTGTGACGACAAACTAGACATAGAATATTTCATTTGCTAAACGATCAATATTAAGTTAACGCCCTTATGAAAATAGTAAGAAAATTCGGGGTGTTACATATGTATTAGTGCTCACAAGAGTTACAAAGAACTTTGAGAGCCTAATGTCAACTAACAATTTGTAGCGATAAGACATAAGTAGTAACATTACCAAGTTCCTCTACATTATGGACATGATAATGAAATTAACAGTGTTAAAAACGTAATATTTCACAACTTTTTTGCTTAAGATGCATGACTTTGAGATAGGAATCACTATTTTTACTTACATCTCCTCTGCAGACTTTTGTGGACAAAATTATCCCAACAATTTCAACCCAATATTTCTATGTCGTCTAAGTACGTCCCAAATATTGGCCAGATGGGAAAAAAATACGAATAAATTTACCACAATCTGCTTGTACTTAAAAAACAGCAGCCCTTTCCCAATTCATTACTCTGTATTGAGTGGGTGTTCTTGTTCAGGAAAAAACTCTCTCTTCCTTTACCTAATACTGAAGACCTTGGCAGATGATGGGGCGGGGGGGGGGGGGGGGGGGTTTGCCTCCCTGCACCCCAATTTTAAAAAATTAGGTACTTCCCTCTTGTCAAAATGTGATTTTCAGCAAAATATTTAGAAAAATAGAATTTTCAAATCCTCTCCTCTCTCCCCAAAAAAATATCTCATTTAGTTCCCATAATATGTCAATCTACCAAAGTTGACTCAAAAGCATTGTTGTTGTGCTAGCCTGAGAATTACATTAATCTGATGGAAAGTATCCTTCCTTGCCATTAGAAGTTTACCTGTTAGCCATCAAAAGAAAATGAGGGTAACTTTGAATATTCTGCCACATTCACGTTCCTTTACTATTTTTGTGAAATTCCTATGGCGATTCTGAAGTTTACTGAACATCAATAGCACCATCAACCCCTACCCCGAAAAAGAAAAGGTAAAGAGAGGAGAAAAAACATCAACCTTGTATTTGCAGAAAATACGAAAAAATTCTTTGTACCAACTTAAAATAGTGGATAGCTTATATGCACGATAGCATTGTTTCTTCTTTTAGTGTTAGTTATGCAGGCTAAACAAGTTGGCAATGCTACTATTTTTTACTTGATGACCATATGACAGGATAAAAAGCTATTTCACTTATCCAACATGATCATATTTTTTTCAGAATCTTTGAATTTTATATATGCAAATGATAAACTTTCGTAAGACTAATGACAAGGTTTCTAATACATCTCTGCTATGAAACTTTGTAAATGTGCAATGTGTAATAGCCATAAATTGTTCCTGCTGTGAGTAAAATAAGAAGCGCATTGGCAGTTGGGCACAGGCACGGTAATACAGACATATGGTACTAAATCAAGATTCATCTTATGAATGTAACTCGCATTCAATGTCACATTCACAAATTATTTGAAGTACCTAAACCACATAAAGTAATGCACAAAAATGTTATTACTTACATGTCAAAGAGCTTAGTAGTCGTCCACCAATGCCCCGAATTGAAGATGAGAATATCAGAATCGATCCACTCATTACTTAAATCATCCAATTGGTCAAGCTTTAGTACGGACTTAACCCTCTTTGGGGCTCGTCTTGGCACTGGACCAGGCTGCACTAAGAAAACTGACCGGTAAAACTCAACGGTGAAATTGAAGAACCTAAACCGAACACCTAAATACCTAATCTGTTTCGTGATCTGATTTCCATTGATTTCATACACACTCTTAGGATCCACACCTGTCATGAGCATACAAATCATAGACTCCCATTGAGTTCGACTCAAGGAATCACCAACAAACACGATCCTCCTCCCTCGAAGCATTTCCCTTATTACATTCACTTCAAACCTCGGTATATCACAATTTTTGGGACTCCACCTCCACTTAAGATACCCTTTATCCCTTCTACCATTAGCCAAACAATTAAACCCTCGTTCTGCAAAAGGACATTGTGATGCATTGTATGAAGGGTAATTTTCATCAACTACCCATTTCCCATAAAAAATATTGCAAGAATTACTCAAAAAATCGCTTGATTTATTTCTGTAACTATTCACATTCACATTCCCAATATTCTCAACTACTGGTTCAACAGCGGGAAACATGTAAAAATAGCTGGATCCGATCACAATAAAAAAGCAGGTTAATGAAACACCCAGCAGCAACGAATTGAACGTTTGAAAAATCCCACTTTTATTGTAATTCGCAGTTGAAAATTTGACCAAATTAAGAAGTTTCATAACAGCAGGCTTCAAATGACCAAATGAACTCAAATCTAATTTACTCACCATCTTCACGCATCTCAACTATACATACAGAATTGTAACAACGCTATTTGTCTTGTTCACAATGAAGAATCAAGAAAGGAACTTCTTTTCCGCGAAAATAAGCTTGATTAAGTAATGACGTAGAGAATCTTACAGTTTCTTCGACTGGGTTTTGTAGAAAAGCAAAGATTATGTAGTAAATAAGGCCAAAAAGTGTGCCTTTATCAGCAATTTAACTCCAAATGGTTGTTCTTGAAAGTGAAAGCTGAACTAAATACGTGGAACGCTGTTTGTGGTACTTAGATTCAGGTGCCGCTAAATTATTTCTGTATTATTTATATGCTTTGTCTGGTGAGATTTGCACCTCAATATAGAATACTTATGAATTATTTTCTATAAATCCAAGATTCAATATAGAATACTTATAAATTATTTTCTATAAATCCAAGATCTATACTTTTGGAATGCTAATAAACGCGTATCAGTGTTTACAATCTTGCGTGATTTTGACTCCAATTTTGAATTGAAACTTGGGTTATAAAACTAAAGAAGAAAAATAGTTTGTTTATTTCTTTAAACAAAATAAAATTTTGTTGTCAAGCTGAACCCATGTTTGGGCACATTTTTAATCCAAAAAAATGAAAAATATAGTCGTTGGAAATGAAAAGGCAGTCACTTTTTTTTACCTTCATCTCACGAGTGGACCCAAAATTGACAGCTAACGGTCATATTTTTTCTTAAAATAAACTGAAAATGTGCTCCAAACGGTGGGTAAAAATTGAAAGTTTCAATTATTTAGATCTACGTGCAAAATTAACTAATTAAAAACAACAAATCATTTTTAATTGCTTCTAGATAATTAGGTCAACCAAGTTAAGTTATCCTAAATTTGAATACAACGCTTTGTAAATAGAAAACAATAAATAGATGATTACGAAGAAAATCTTTTGCAAATGATCAAAAATTCTAGATACTTTGCCAGTTAACAATCTATTATAAATGATGAGACTTAAAATATAGTCCTGACTCGACTATCCCTTGGTTCCCTTTGACTTTCTTCCTATAATCACTTTGGCCTTCTTAGACTACATGCTCCTTAAATCGGTTCCAGAGGTATCGTTTATCTCTTGTGAACTTCTAAGAATGAATTTCGTTCTTTAGTGTCGAAACTTCAAACGTATCTTTCCAAAACTCTAGTAACTCTAAAGGTTAATTGGCTTAGTATGTTTGGAATTTGATCAATGATATTTCTATATTTTAATCTTGTAGGCTGGTGTAAGAGATCTTTGAATTATATTTGGCTTTCAAATAACAAACTCTTGATTAACAACAAGTCTCTACTAATGGATCAATATATGGGTTGAATAATAAACAAATAATATTGTGGTTGAATCAAGAAATCATTGAAAGGATGTTTGGATCTTCAAAGAATGATCTCTATAATCAAATTATTATTCAACCACCATTTGAACGTCTCATAGGGTGTATATTTATAATGCGAAGTGTTTAGAATGAAAGGGAAATCAGCTTGAAAATCAAATATTATTGTTCCTTAGATAATCACATCGCTCGAGAGCTAGGCCAGCGTGAGGCGATCGACAGCTGAGCAATCGTCAATATTTTCATCATAATTTTCTCTCCCAATATCGGATCGAGGTAATTCAAAGTGTATTGGAAAGATAATTCAAATTCCAATATTTTCTATATGAAAATGCGTCGCAACTTGTATCTAAGAATTTGAAGCATGATTTGTACAACACTTTTACGTTTTTTGAATTCTACTCCAATGATCATATGTGATTTTTCTTGAATATTTTGGACTCCTTCAAGACATATAGTACTCTTTTTATTATAATTAGGACTAAGGTCGATCCTGATATTTCGAGGGCCTTATGCAAACTTCAAATATGAAGTCCATGTGAATATTAAGCTCTTGTTTAATAAAGATTAAAATCAGATTTTTAGCAGATTTTAATAAAAATTAGTGAAATGTGTAGTTGAAAAGTTGTGAGTCCTATGAAATGTCTGATTAAAATTAATTGTTGACTTTGATTTAGAACATAATTAAATACAATTAAAAAATAATAAAACATAATTAGAAAAATTAGAAGATAAAATACAAAATTTAAACTCTAGTACAAACATAAAAAATTAATAATAAGTCGGGAAAATCCCAAATCAGATTACATAACACATAAAGAAGCATTAGTTTAATAAAAACATTAATCAATATAATGACACAAAAAAAGTGAAAATTTTGACAAATAAGACGAAATGCAAGAACCTAAAAAGAAAAATGATGGTTTCGAAAATAAATGGTCAAATTAATTTATAGTTTTTGTTTTTCATCAATCATTCAATTAATCTTATATAATTTAGGACTCTCATCAAAGCGAAACCTTAGGCGACCAGCCTACGTTGCCTATAGTCAGGGCAAGCCCTGATTAGAACTCAATAACTTATATTTTGATTTTTATTACAACATGATACACTCTTAATTACATAAGAATTTAGAGGATGATTTGTACAACACGTTTACGTTCTTTGACTTCTAATAGCATTCTAATGATCATATGTGATCTTAAACTTGGATTCCTTCAAGACCTATCCTATCGATCCCAACTCTTTTTACTATAATTAACACTCTATAACTCTTTTTGACTTTGATTACGACATGATAAACTCCTAATACAATTCAATTAGAACATGATTTTGACTAATGAAATTGCTAATAACGAATTTGGAAATTGTTAATTTTGCTAATTACAAAATGGGACCTAACAAAAGTATTATTATTTTAAAATTTCGATGTGTATTCCGTTTGTGTTATAATGTGAACTTATTGTATAAGTTGATTGACCACAAAAGAACAATGGTAGGGTGAATTGGTGAATTCTGATCTTGATTCGAAATTACTTTCGATTTCGTTATACCTCTCCTGTCAGCTATGTTTTTGAAAATAGTTGGTAGTATAAAGGTGGTAGATTCTGAGACTTGACAGTGTGATACATGGCTATATTGAGCCATACTGGTTAACTGTAACTTTCGAGAAATATTCTTCCTACACTAGTAGATAATTGAACTGAAGGTCCAGCGTTCAATTCTCTAAGGTGGAAAGAATGACGTTGAGCATCTACGAACATAAGGTTGGCCTCCCTATGAATTATGTTTTGAGGTGGATTTTCAAGCTTAATATGATATAGAGTTTGATTACGTCTCTCTTTCATGACAAAATACATGTATAGATTAGCATTTTTTTTTTTTTGCATAAATTTCACCGAGAAATGCACAGTCCATGCATAAATTGAGAAATCCAAATGAGAAATAAAAAAGAATACATGAAAATGCTGTTGAAACTTTTAGAAGCAATACTCTTGTCAGTCATTGGACTTTCTGTCATGTACATTCCAAGTGACAGAAACATATTTGAACAAGCCTCAAATTCCAATGTATCTGGAGAAACCTGTGTATCAAACTGAAACCTTCCACAGCAGAGCCGAAGGATTTATATAAGAACTATAATGAAGTAAGTCTTGTGTAACTGTAGACGTTCATAGACAAAATGTAGAGGAGCTATCGTAGAACCAGAGGGGGGAAGGCAAAGAAATCATCTAGAGAGTGAAGCCGTTTTCATTGGAGGTGTTGGCGTAATCGAAGTTGCATTGTCTGTCCAATTTTTCTCACCCCAGTGCCATAGCATGCTTTCCCAGAAGCAAAAGTTTTCGAAGCAAGTCCCTAATCTTGGATCTTGTATCTTGATCTTCCAATGACCATCTGTATAATTACCTTTCTCTGCTTGCCTTCGATCCCACTCGAGTGCTGCCTTCTGTTTGGACCTAAGCAAGCAGTATTTGTGTAGATTATCCGGCATTGCATCGTGGACCTTCCACCATGTTCGATGTGCAACATCGCTCGCAAATTCCTGTAATATGTCCACATTCCAATTGCAATCATAGTCCCGAAAGCATAACCATGGTTTCAAACCTAAATAGTGGAGGACATATAAGACTGGAGGATCCGCACCAAACAGACGGGTTTTCATTTTTTTTTTTTCCTCCTCATCACCAATCCAAAAATGTTTCAAGAAGTTCATGTGTTTTGGGATTCGGTGCCACCATGTGAAAATCTCGTTCAAATAACCCTGGTCGCCACCATTGTAAGACTCGATCTCATTGATGTGATCCATCAATAACTGGAATGTGCAATTTGATGGTTCAACCACCATGACACCCGAGTTAAAGAGGGTGGCATTATTTCCCGTAGCGGAAATTTCTGGCATCTCAAATAGGAAATCGATGTTTCTGAGTATTAACAAATCTGCATCAATGAATATGATTTTGTCATAATCTGTCAATTGCCAGAGACGGAATTTGCTATAATTCCACTCATTGTAGGCATCTCGTTCAGCTTTAGGATTTCTGATTCTCTGAATTACTCGGATTTTCCACCCCGCGGCCTCAAGACCTCCCTTGTGATAGTCACTGATAGTATCATCAACAAGTATCACGAGATCCCGAGTTGAACCAGCCATTCGTATACTTTGTGCTGCCGCAATCGCCCCACAGACATAAACATGTGCCGAGTGCAGGATTGTTGCATAAGCTTCTCGACGTTCATTTGCAGAGTACCAGTTTTCTGTAAGAGAGAAATGGAGTTAGCTATTCACTTTACATGAGCAAGATTATGTATAACTGGGTGCAACAATTCCCAGCCAGAAAAATAAGAGTATTTTTAAGAATAAGTTACTTCTACTACATAAAAATAAGACAAAAAGTTGGAAGGAACTTTACTTTATTAAGCTTAGCGAAACAAGCTCTTTTTTTTTTTTTTTTCGGGGGTGGGGGGGGGGGGGGGGGGGGGGGGTGTAATACCAAGGGGGGGGGGGGGGGGTGGGGGGTAGGAAGTATACACTGCATCAATTGAGATTGATGAAAAGAAAAATAAAATTAGAACTACCTTTGGACAGAAGGGGAACTGCAAGTTCACATGATCCGACTGGTAAGCGAAGCTTTTGTCTCAATGTATTTAGATTGGGCTTATACAACCACACGTAGCCTTCGCGTATGACTAGATCTTTGCAAGTAAAGAGATTCGGAGTCGGGAAACAGTCAGTTATCAGAAGCACATGAACAGGATGATAACCTTTAACAGTTGCAGCAAGCCTGGCTGCTTCCAGTTGCAAGTGCAAACGGGCCACGTCTCTTGACCAGTCTCCCGACTTATTACAAGGAAGCTTTACCGCTATGAGATTCATCCTTGGTTTACCCAGAACTTGGATTTTGGGCAAGGTAGGACAAGTAGGAACCTCAAATTCTTCTTCCTCATCTATCCATTCAGGATACAGTGTTTCCCAAGTGATGTTGCTTGGGGCATGATCCAGGTTCAGAGTAACATGCTCCGCATCTGGTAATAACCGTTCCCATTGATCAATTTCAGTTGCCTTGAAATTTAACAACCCTATTCCCTTGTACTCATGCCTGTCGGTTAGTTTCTCAATTGCTGCAGAAATTTGGTCCCAGTTGATATCTAAATGAGATACATAACTTTGATCTGTATCAAATCTATCCCTTATCCATCTACCTAAGGAATTTGCCCTGCAATCAGAGTTTACAAACAAAAGAAAACAAGAGAATGATGCTCTTTTTAATCTATATTAGCCATCATAACTAATGTTTTGAGACACTACACTACACCTATTGTGATATTTGTCATTGCAAAAACAAAAGAAAACAGAGAAAATTTATTTGCCAAATCATGCAATTAATAAAACTGAACGAAAATAAGTTAAAACAAACCTAGATCCCGAATCAGACAAACGATCTGCATCATGAACTGTAGGAGAATGTAGGAGCGTGTAAAATGCTCCCAATATGATAATAGCAAACACAAGCTTCAAAGTAGGGAATTTGCAGTTTGATATCCTGTCCAAACTAGAACCGTGAAATGGCCTTTCTCCATCTTTGAATACTCTAGTTCTGAAGGACCTTCTTTTGTTTGCTTCTTCGCTGAACCAAATAAATCAAATTATGTAAATAAGCTAAAACAATCTTAAAAGGGGCACATAAGTGAGAAATAATGCTAATTGAAAATTTTGAACATTGTATAATGTATAGCCTAGTTTGAGCATACTGAGCCACCTAATAAAACTGCAAAGAACAGAGAATCTGCAATACACAAGTTTTGCACTGGTTAAGTGCTGGTCCTGTGTCTTTTATGGACTTCTACCAGATTTTAAGATTACTTTATTTGCTCCTACCACAATTTTCTAGAAAGAACAAGTAAAACGTGGTGCTAAGTAAGGCCTAGGATGATGGTTTCTGTTTCAGTGTATTAACTGCCCACCCATTTCTCAAGCTTACGCTTGAACAGGGGAAGCAAAGTTTGGGGGATTTGTAGAATAAGCTGAAAACATGTAGTTTGGTCAACTGATCCGATCCAGTGCTTACGTTGTAATGCATGCATGCAAAGTAAAAGTGTCCTCCGCACTTCAGATTCTTGTTTTTACTTCTTTCATGGATATCTTGTTTCAATTACCACACAGACAAACTAATTCAGCCCCTAATTACTGGTAGGCAGAGCTTAATTGAGACCAAGAGTTACATTAGTGAACAGAATTTCATGGATATGATCTCATGCATCATTCCTCATCTTTGCTGATTTATGTTTGCATCCTATCTCTCGCCCTAGCAAAGTGACTCTGATGGACCAAGTTAAGTTTTAAGAAATAAATATGGAAGGTGAGACTTAATTATGTTGTGGACATATTATACCAATACTAAAAGAAAATGGGGTGTTATTTCCCGGAATCTGAACCATTAGCCCCTACTTCACAACTTCTTTATGTAGACCAAGAACACCATAAACCCTTAAATGCCCTACAAACTTACAAGAACAATATGAACATTCACAGTCCACCAATCAAAACTGCATTTTGACCAAATAATCCTGTAAATACATTCAGCTTGTGAACCTGATCAAGCTGTGTAATCAATTCATCAACCCTAAACTATCATTTCTTTCACTAATCAATCTCAGGTCATGGTTTTTGATCTGGTCAGTTTATGCCAAATTACAAGAAAGGCCATAAAATAGGAGATAAAGCAAGAAATTTCAAACCAGGTAGGTACTAAAACCTACTGCAAATAATAAAGGTATTTATAAATTGTTGTTGAAACATTCAACTCCTAACCAACAGTACCTAATACAGCTACCACTTATAATGTCCATCTAGAAGATCATTGAAAAAAAGATGAAAATGAAAAAACTCTCTGGCGCCCTAAGTTTGCCAATCTCTCAGCCCCGTGTTATTTAAGTATACCATAAATCCACCCGAGTCTAACCAATTCATAAACCCATAATTATATTTACGAAATGAGCACCTAACACGCTCAGAAACTAGGTTAACTATCAGATTTTCGATCCAACTCTGGGTCAATCTCCAGGGCAAATAATGAAGGGCGAATGTCTGTACAATCATACCTAACCCCTCTACTCCCTTCTACGCTCTCTAATCAAAAATGAAATCCAAGCTTCATTACATTACAAACTCAAAATAATGACCAGTTCCCTACAACCTTCTGGAACTGAAATATTTCACCTCTAGATGAAGCTATTGTTCTGAAAATAAGCAGCAGCAACCTCACAAGCAGAAAATACAACAAACCCAGATGCCCAAAACAGAAAAACTTCCACACTTAGTCAACAATAGTTGAAAACGAGCCAATTTAACATGTAGAAAAACACAGTAAAAAATAGACAAGAACAGTATATAAAAAGCTCCTTCGAAGGCTTACGTGGAGAAGGAGAGCCTATGCCTGGGTTCTACTGGACTAGTTGCTGAGGCACCTAGATTTCCTCTCATATTGTCCGTTCAATGGCAGCCTAGGGGAGGCTGCATCTGATCTGAAGAAAAAAATCAAAGTTCTACTTGATTTAAACTACAGAAAATGGAATCATAAAAAAACACTTCTACAAAATAATAATCACACACACTAAGGTGAAGTGCGTGATTTCCTTGATTTACACCCCTAAGAAGCTGGTGCCTAGAGAAAAATGCCAAATTAGTAGGATTTGCTGTCAAGAAGACCATTAATTTAATTCAGCGAGCAAGTATGGAGACGGTTGAGTGCAAGAAAGAAAAATGAAGAGGGCGTCCTAACATTTTAATAAATTTAAAAGTCCAATTACATTTTATTAAAAATTTAGCCCCAGTTTGACCATTATTCTTCATTTCCATTTATGCCCCTATACGAGGTACGTAAAAATTTTCATTTTCATTCTTCTTTTCATTTTTAACCACACATTTTTTCAATAAAATAGTATTTTCGTCACATCAATAATTTTTCCTTCTTTTTCAGTCACATATTCTTCCAAAATAACGTGGCTCAAACACACCATATATAAGTGATTTTTTTTTTGTCCAAATTATATAATCACATTTTTTATTGATAATATTTTATTTTTTGTTCTTTTACTAATGTACCCTTATTTAATTTGTCTACTTATAACTAATGTGAGAATTGAAAATTAACTCATTCAATTTATCTACTACTTCCAACAATAATTTACTCGTTATTGATAATTAAATAAGGGTAAACTAGAAAAGTTTTTGACAAAAATTACTTTTCAATAACATTAAATAAGATTTTTTAATTCCTGTAAGAAAAAAATCATCCTATATAAATGGGCCGGAGAGAATATTATTTTGGAAAATAGAGTTTTGAATAGTAATTTTTAAAAGAACACGTGGTTAAAAAGTGAAAAAAATTGAATTTACATGCAAAATATTTTATTATGTGAATATGTAGTTGAAAAGAGTTTGAACATAATGGTTGTCAAACATGGTTATTAAATTTAAGTATCTCCAATCAGAATTTTAATGACTTTAATATAATACTTCAAATATCTTCAATAATTCTCCAATTTATAATGATTTCATTGAGAGAGATTTCAAAAGATCTGAATAAATTTCAAGTTTAAAAATACACATAACAAACTATTTTGATTTAATGAGATTTTTATGGATTTTGTGGAATTCTATTTAAATTTACAAAATTCATTTAAATTTATAGTCTTCTAAAATTCATTAAAATATCAGTGGAAGACACCCTGTAAGTCTTTTAAAATGATAAATTTATCTTTATTATTAGATTAAAAAAAAACATTAATAGCAAATACAGTCCCAAAAAATTCAAAAGTGTAAACGAATCCCAATTAAAAAATTTAAAAAGGAAAGAAATTTTGGAAAAAAAAAATCTCTTTCTTTGAACTAGGCCATCCCATTAGAAGCTAATATCACGTCAATCATAAACATTTCCATTTAGATTTCTCCTAAATTACAATCCATAAAATGCATTAGAAATACTCTAATGTCTCAATATGGAACCGTATATTTTCTCAATTAGTTGAAGGAAGAATCTATCATTTCTAAGCCTCAATAAAGAAAAAGAACAAGAAAACATACGGTGGAGAAAAATAAAGTTTGTGCAATGCAATAAATTTGTTGCATAATTTAAGTGACATGGTGCTCACGAGGCATCGGTTAGTATATGAAAATTTTGATTAAGGTTAAAATTAAACCATATGCTTCGATAAAAGAATATTGACCTTCGTTAAGACCAATCAAGAAATGATTAGCATTTTTCTGGGTGTTGTGTTGTATTCTTTCCGAACTCTAATAGCTCGAATATATTATTGAATTCATTCGAAATGTGAGTAAAAATAAAATTTGAGAAGAATAAGCCTTGGGTTTTGGTGAATTTTTCATCTATTCATTCTCTTTGATATTTCGGTGGAAAACTTTCAACTATGGCGGTCATGCTTCAAGGCCCAATCTAAGTTGCACCTTGGTCCATCTAAGATATCAAAGCTCAAGTTTTGCACAACAAAGTTATCCATTATCAGACACGATCTTAGGTTAAAAAATGCATAAATGCCAACAAGGGCTCGGAAAAGTCGAGCTTTAGTGTATTCTATACTTCAGTTTTCAGCAACATAAGATTTTCTTGAAATTATATCGATGCAACTGAAATATGACAGACGTGAAATACGTACGATCTGTTCAAGATTTCAAGAGACACAACGCTAAAAAAAGCATCGAGTATATAACAAAAAAACAACATATATTTTTTTTCTTAAGCACTTTCTATCATTTTTTCAAACTTTCCAATTCCAAAAAAAAAATAGAAAAGGGAAAAACCAAACCAAAACTATATATGAAAAAATAATAGCCCGGTCCAGCCCTCGGCCCATTGAATTTTTTTTTTATATAAAAAAAAATTTTCTTGTGTAATTTTTTTTTTTTTACGTATTAGCCCGGTCTGGAATCCGGTCCTGGATCCGCCCCTGTTTGGAATAGTAGATTGATAGATGATGCGTGGTTCAAAAATAAAGAAAAGTTTTGGGTTTCGTA
>CAIGRP010070425.1:0-17441 GCA_903798385.1 Fraxinus cuspidata
CTCATTTTGACTTCTAATTACATCCAATTGACTCTTACCATTCTTGAATCTTCATCGTGAGCTTCAACACAACTTTTGAGTATTACACTTTAGTCTCCAAACTTTGGATCTTGCTAATTTTTGGCAAATTTTCACTTCTTTATTTCAAATCTATTTTTTTCATCGAGTTTCACATTATAAACAAAATATACAATAAAGTAGGCTATAATTGTTCAAAGAACTATTGAATGTCTATATTTTAAAGTTCAAATAAGTCTCTAGGGTTATGTTGGGTCTCAGTTCCCAACTTAAGATTAAAGAATACATGGAAGTGCTCGGATTTGGAGACTTAGTCAAGTAAGCATGTTCCCAGGATCATGAGCAATTTTGGGGGCCTCATTAATATTTATTGGGCGGAATGAAGTTGTAACTTTGTTGTGCAACAAATATTTTTGAACACTTCATCTTATTGTTACATAGTTTTTTATGCATCTATGCAGAATATAGGGTTTTCAATCCCCTTTTCTTTATTAATCTTTTGCTTTTAATACTTCAGTCATTGAGATTTTGTTATTCTCATTTTCATTCTATACTTTATTCTCATCATCAAATTTGGCCCTAGAAGCCTATCTGCCTCCTAATATTAGGAACTCTTTTCCCCTTTGTAAGTTTGCAATCATTGTATCCTGCCTATCTATACTATCTATAATTTCTCGAAACACCAAATTCATCCTCTCAATTTTTTGTTGAATTGATTTCAACATGGAGAATTGGTTATTCTTCTCCCTAGATGTAGACTCTCATTTGTCCGACATCTTAATAACTAAGAAAATAATCCCCCACGTGTTTGCACTCAAGTGTTTGGCTTTTCCCAATAATAAGTTCACTACTATTGTATTTTTCCTCTCTATGCTTTCTTTGTCAAGTTCCTAAGGAACTAACTAAACTTAATCAATAATCCAATCCTTACAATGTTCAAACCAATAAGAACTCAAGAGAGAAAGGTCTCAAGAAGGAAAGATCAAAGTAAGAATTGAAACACCTCAAGAACTCCAAAAAAAGGTTTGTTGAAGTTGATTTATGCCTTTTCACAAAAAAGATCGATTTTCGAAGGATGATATATGAATCAAATAGGAATAAAGATGGCATATCTTAGAAAATAACACTACAAGAATTCTAAGAAAGGGTTTATTGAAATTGAAGGTGTTTTTCTTGAATTTTCTTTGCCTTTTTCTTGAATTATTTTGGCTTTGGCTTTGCTCTTTTTATTGAATGTTCTTTACTATTTTTTATTTTGTTTATTTATGCAAACTTAATAAAAAAGATCAAACACAAGCAAGAAAAGGTAATAAGTTTGTGTTGGTGCACTAAGGATAATGCATTAAACAATTCGTGAATGTTATTGGTGCGATTGTTTTGATGTGAATGACTCAAGGAATATGATTAAGACTCAATGAAGAAGATAAAGAAGAATTAGAATTAGAATTGAAATTGGAAACAAAGAAAGATAAAGAACAAAAACATGATTTTAGAGTCAAAGTTCTGTTACCAACTGATGTGAATCCCCTTGCAAGATGTACCCTATAACCAACACAAGATTTGATACGATCCCCAAAAAAGCTAAAATCATAGTTATAATCTTGACCCAATGATTTTTTGAATCAAGAACCAAAACTGAAAGGATTGAAGGCCACAAAGAATGAAGATCTTTAATAAGTTTTGGATAGTTCAAGTAAGAACAAGATTGAAAGCGAAAATTTTACTTTATAATTAATTTCTCAAATAATGTGTTGTGAATCTTTGTACAATAAATATCTTGTATAGGCAGGCCAACAATCCTAATTAATTCATAAAATATCAAGATTAATTTAAACAAATAGAGCCCTAAACAAACTGAAAAACAAAATTTTCGACCTAGTTGAACAAGTTCAATAAATTTGCTTTTAGTTTTTGGTTGTTGTGAGAGCATGTCTTTTCAAATCAGCTCCCTCTTTATTAGGTTGAATCAAATACAACAATATTGGTTCTTCCTTCATGTCTTTCTTGAATTTTGGTGTTTTGCTCGTTGAACTCGAATGACAAGTCATTGCAAGGCTTCCTCGATTTTCTTTGTTCAAGATCCTTGCATGCTTGCGCTCCATTATACTCATCATAACATTAACTAGATCAACGAGACATAAATTCACACATTCATATTTGGTAGTTCACTATAATAAAAATCAGTTTATTTTATATATATATATATATATATATATATATATATATATATATTCTAGTTACAGAAAATGGTATTAACATTGCACGAGATATAAATAACTAATAACATAATATTATGTGGTACTGCATTTTTTCGACTATAGAATGTTAAAATAAAAAAGATCAAACCAAATGAATTATCAACTCAATCACCAAAAGAGTCAATTTGTGTCATATGCTAAAGAACCATTGCTTGGATTCTAGAAACTAAAAAAAAATTAAGAAATATATATAAATTCAAATATAGGATGCCAGAAAACGAGCTAAAATTTTGTTAATTATAGGTCTTGGTCCTATGCAATATTGTGTACCAATTAAGCACTTAGTGCATTTATTTTCTTTTAATCTAAATAAGATTTTCACTTACCCAAAAGTTCCAGCAACATTGCTGTATGTTATATGAGACGACGTTGTTGATGCCCATTTAGTATGTCCTATTAGAAATTTACTTAACATGCACAGAGGAATATAAACAAAGTTTTCAATTCAAACCAAGGATCTGCTTTGTACTTAGAGAGAAATTGTGATAAAAATTATACCTTTTGTAGATTCTGCAAACTCTGTTGCTGATCTTAAAATACGAATAATCACGATCTACAACTCATGGCTATCCAATTGTCCATGCTCCATGAAAATCCATACTAGGAAAAAGAATGAGAGAATTATGATTTCTCTTTCTTGTACTAGCAATACTATACATTTTGTTCCATTCTTTTCTGAAGCCCTAATGGCTTATTAATATAAGTACAAGTGCAGTCTCTTATCCGATCCAATATTTAATTAATTCAATTAATTAAATTCGATCCATGAATTAACTAATTAGAATCAATTAATCTAAAATTAATTTAGGCATATTAACAAGCAACTCAATTAATTAATTGTATAACACTTGTTAATTAATTAATTTGAATCTAATTCTTCTGGTTTTCTTTTTGTGTGTGACCTATCAAGTTTTCGATCACGATACCTAACGACGTGAATTATTATTTTGATCTAATTAAAATCAATAAATTAAAATATCAATTTTTAATTTATCATCAATTCACATTCGTCATCATAGATTGACATATAGCAATGTGTCGGGACAATACATGTGATGAAAAATGTCACATGGTATGACAAAATCAAGTTTGTTCATTTACTGTGAAACTATAATCATTTCATCAATATGATCCGATTAATTACAAGATATGAATATGTGTCAATATCAATTATTGATCATAACTTTCATCCTACTATTAAGTCAATATAAGTGGAAAACTCATTTTCGACTTAGGAGTACACATTGTCCAATAATTTCGTTATTAACTTAATTAAATGAAATGTAGATCATAATATTTTATTATCTAAGAGTGACAAATCTTCTATTAATCATTCACATCCTTCATATGATTCTTGACATACTGTATTAACGATCCTTGGCAGAGCAACATCCAACATCACCAAAGTATTACTGTTCTCATATAAAACACTATAATGACGTGAATTCAAAGGACCTATTCCACTACCAAACGTTAGAGATTAACCACTGACACTCAAATACTTATCCATGTGGAATCTCTTTAGCGGATCTCCAATGTTTTGTTCTATAACAAAACATCTACGTGTTCACTTAAATGTCATCACACTTTAGCTCGTGAGATCAGTTACTTACTTTACAAGAAATGCCACACGTGATGGTCTATCCACAATAACGATATCTGTATCTAGTTATTTCTTACGACCACAAATAATTTAAGATTCAGTCATATATAATTTGTATCTCACAATAACAACTCCTTGTGATTAACAACTTACCAAAACTTGAATCTACGGATTGTATTATTTAATTTATTAGAACATTATTCAATTAAATAATAGATCTTGCCGTTAATATGCATCAAATATATATATATATATATATATATATTAACTATAAGTCGTCGCCATTTAGATAATAAGAAACGAAATCCTTAGTTGATATTTGACGATTTAGTGTCCCTGTGAATAACAATTTGAAAATATCTATTGAGAAGATAATTCACAACTGCTTTTATCTCTCGTCCAACCTAAATGTGAATGGTTCCTTTCTATTACTTGAAATGTATTAATTAGAAATAAATTTTTCTTATACCAATTTAGATAAATTGAGTTGATAAAGGCTTTTATGGTAATGGCATACCATAAAGGTTCTCTTTGAAGCTTCATCTTGAAAGGTAATCATAAACCAAGAGAAGATGGTTTTCTTCAAAGCAGACTCGAAGAGCAAGATAATATTTTTGTAATGTAAATAAGAAATAATCTCAATTTCCAAATAATCTTTGATTGCCTTTAAAATCTTTACAGTAAACTTCTTCCCGTAAGGAAGAATTCCTCTATAACATGATCCTACCTCTCTTTTCATATTCTCTGGTAATTTCACACAAATAAATCATATAAGTCGACTAGGATATTTATATTTGAATTCAAGATTCATCTTGAACATATATAGTTAGAAAGATAAATACCGGCACGAAATTGTGAGTTGTTGAGACGAGTTATTTTAATCTGCAAGTTGCCTAGTACTTCTCGTAAAAACTTTTGGTAAAGGCCTTGATGTGCAATCTTCTGAGGATAGAGTAGAAACATGATGGAAAAAGTTAACAATCGGTGTTTGATTCTCACAATCAATGATGAAATTGAAGCAGAATTGAGGACGAAGATGGATATTTTGGAATTGAAATTAGGGCTATATTATTACCGTGATTGTCGAAATTCATTAGCGTGGATAGATCAATGGTGATACAATAAATGTATTGTGGAGTAATGTGATTTTTAAATTATCACATATACTATTATTTTTCAGTATTCATAGGAATAAAATTAGTGTTCTGTAATCTATATATTACAAATATTTTATTAAAAAAAGTTATGAATGCTCAAAATTGACACTTTAAAATGTTAATACCCGAGCAAGCCTTTATATTACCCATAGCAATAACCTTGTCGGGCTCTGTACCCTTAAATTTGGTGTGCCGCAAATGCATTCAGAATTGATTTCCGATATTGGAAGAATTCATCAATTTAATGAAATCTAATTGAAATTCTTGATTGCTTTTTTTAAAATTTTTATTTCTTTTTCTTTGTATTGCGTTGATTTTTTCGATAATTAATCAATATGAAGGATGATGATGCCCTACCTATATCAACACCCATTTCATCATCAGTTGTAACGTCAGTTATTTCAAAGAAGGATAACAACTCTGATTCATCGAGCGTTTTATGCCGAGGCCGGTACAAGTTTTGGGCGTTGGCCGCAATTGTTTTGCGGTATTCAGGTCAATTCTCAACCGTCACCCTTGGTGGTCTGCTGCCATCTTTTATTGCTGTCCGACGACCTTGATCTCCCAGCCAGAGACGACCTTGATGTCCTTGTAAGTTGTAACTCTTTTTGCATGTACATCTTAGAGTGTTTAGACATTTATATTTATGTAATTGGTTGTACGTAATGGAAGTCATATTTGAATGGATTTGTTTTGAATTAGGGTTTAGAGGAGATGGAGAAATTGGTGAAGCACATGTGTGATGTGTACACAAATAGTAGGCGAATTAGGTTGTTAAGTTTTTGGCGAAAGGCTTTTGCGGCGGCCTATGAGGATTTGACTAACGAGGTTCCTGAAGTATGGGAGGCTGCCATTTCAGAGCGATTCTATAAAAAATCGTGTCTATTGATTTTTGTGAGCTTGAAGACTGAAATGAGTATGAACATAATATGTTCTTCCGTGCTTGATACGAAGACGTCGATGTGTGTCCTTGTCGCCTTTTCAATACTTAAGTTAGAGAGAGAGAGAGAGAATTTATGTAGAATGATTTGTGCTTAAATCATATGTAAAAGCTTACCTCAATAATGCATTGGGGTGTTGTATTTATAGAGGTAGGTAGCACACTCCTAGTAAGATGAAGTTATCAAAATCCTTGAGAGTCCTAACATGTTTAAGAATTGCAACTTGATTGATATTGTACCATTGGTGTGTTTGGATAAAGATAAAACTCCGGTGGTAGAGTCATTTAAGGATAAGACACAATATTTATAATATGACTCAAACTCTTTAGAATTGGATAAGCTTTATCATACAGGAGAGTCTTAATGGCAAGTTTGTTGTGTGCGAGGTCAAGGCTTGACCTTGAGGAGACCCCAAGCTTACTGAGATTATTCTTGCTCGAGGATATAGATTGACGAGACCTACACGATGGAAGACATGCTGTCATGTGCTCGAGAAGGCACGTACCCAAGGTACTATGACCGAGGAGTTTGTGAGGTTTTTGGTGGAATGGCCAATATTACTCCTCGAGTTTAAAGTTCTCAGGTCATGCATAATTTTAGGAGCATCAATGGCTTCGTGCATCCATGTTAGAGGCTTGTACACGATATGTGAGTTTCTGGGATGAGATGCATAATCCCATGTCATAAACGGGCAATCCTGGATGAAGCTAAATAATCTTGGCATAAACCTAAGCAGTCTTGGAAGTAGACATGATCAGCCTTTGATTAAGCATGATCATCCTTTGAATAGGCATGACCAGCTTTCAAAACAGGACTTAGGAGCATTGGAAATAGGCATGATTAGCTTTCAAAACAAGACTAAACACCCTTGGAAATATGCATGATCAGCCTTTGAATAAATATGATCAGCCTTTGATTAGGTACGATCATCCTTTGAATAGGCATGATCAGCATTAGAAGTGGTATGATCAGCTTTTAAATAGGCATGATCAGCCTCTAAATTTGGACTGTCTAGTCCTGGGGGGTGAGCCCTTAGATTGAATGGTTGCCACGTGACTTCTAGCTAATGAATTCTCTTATTGGATGGTTACCATGTGGCCTCGATCTTTAAGCCAATGATTTCCCTTGCTAGATGGTTGCTATATGTCTCAAGACTGATGGACAGGATTATGAGACCCTTGGGCTTTTCCAAAATCCTGTAAATACCCCTATCCTATCTCATTTGTCACCTTACACTCTCACAACACTCCTCGAATAACCTCGGGTGTAGTGTTAAGGTAAGAGCTCGTGACCTGGATAATTTAATTTTTTAAGTTTTTATTCTTTAGAGATGTCTAGTAGGGATTCTTTAGGGCTAAGTTCCATGCCTGATGACGTAGGACACTCTGTGGTGCCTATGACAATCCCTGTAGATAGTAGACTGATCATTAGCTACCCTGACCTTACGTATAGGTATAAAGAGCATGAGGTCATCGGGATTGTAATGGAGTATGACTTGATGCCCATGTGTGATATTAAAGCCTTGAGGCCAATGCTAAGGTTATAGGTGCACGGGATGGGGGGTTCACCTTTTTTAAAGATGCTCGTAAGGGAGGATTAAGGTGACCCCTCCACCCTTTCTTCATTGAGTAATTGGTTGAGCATAATATGTGCCCCGGGCATTTTGTATCGAACAGATGGAGAATGATAACTTAATTTTTTTTTTATAGCGTGTCAACTATATCAATAAGCCTGAGGCTCAACCTCTTATGAATGGTTTTCGAGCTCTAATTTCTTATGGGCTTTAATTGTTTCATTTATTTATCAACCCGAGGTATATTTAGAGTTCCTAAAATGTCAAGCTCTATCAAGGGGTGGAAGGGGAGGTTTCTTTTCGTAGCTCTTAAGGATCCCGAGCACCCTTTCTGCCCTAGATGGATAGTTCTTGATAATGCCCTGTTTAATAAGGCCAATATACTATAAACTCCTAGAGAGGGATAGGCAGAGGCTGGAGGACCTCGAGCGTCTGGTTTATGATTTGGATTGCCTCCTGGGGATGATATCCTTGACTTAGCAAATGTGAAATGAGTTGATGGTGGGATATTATCACACTTTTTTTACGCTTGTAGGAATATCGTTCATGACTTCGAGATAATGACTTTGTTTATCTCTTGTGTTTTGTAGAAATTGAAATAAAGTTTGATCCAGCTGCCTTGAATACTGTAGCGTTGAGGCAGCCCCAAGGTCCTCAGGCTTGAGCCCTGGGGCAAAAGAAAGGAAAGAAGAGAGCCAAGGATTCAACCCCGACGATTGCCAAGAAGGGTCCAGGGGAATCTTCGGGCTATCACTTACAACCCTCGACGCTAACGTATGCACCTTAGCCCATGGTAGGAGATGTTGGGAAATCTACTTCGAAGAGGACTCCTGAGGTTGTTAACCTCAAGGATGAACTTGTGCTTTTAGTAGGGTCAATGCTGGAGGATTATCGAAGGTGAACGCTCATTCCCGAGCATTGTTGGTCATTATAGGACTGACATCAAGGTTGACGACGGGATGAAAACTCTCAAGGTCATGACTGTGAGGGTGAGTTTTGATTAAAAGTTCCTCAACTTATTTGTCTAGACTTTTAGCTTATTTGGTCATCGATTTTTTAGACTTTAAGCTTAGCTCAGGGTTTGGCCCTGAGAGACAGGATGATGCTCATAAAATGGTCGACCTAGTCAATGTCGTAAAGCGTCGAGAAAGAAGGATAACTGAGCTTGAGGATGAGCATAAAGCTAAAAACCAAAAGAGGGCCGTTCTCGAGGGTGAGCTGATGAAAGCTCATGATGAGATCATAGTGGTAAAAGACAAAGTTGATGATGCGAAGCTCTCTGAATAAAAAATGAAGGAGTTTGAGTCCAAACTTTGAAGGCTCGGGATACCTCAATAAAGGACTTTAAAAAGTCCGAGGACTTTGCTGCTATTAAGATTGATTATGCGTTGGGCTCCTATAATTATGCTTTTAAGCAAGCTCTTGCATTCCCTAGGGCCAAACTCCCTGATGTTTATCCTGACTACTTGCGGCCAGTTACTGATAGTCTCGAATTTTCACCATTCGAAGAGATAGTGATCAAGGACGAGGTCGAAGTTGGAGATGATGATGACGCTGTGGACAGGCCCATGAACAACGACCTAGACTAGGATTCATCCCTCCACGATCATTGTATTTTAAATTTTGTTTTTGTTCAAGTCATTGTCTGACATGGCTAAAAAAATCTTATTTTTATATTGGGTATGACTGATGATAGTTTAATATCGATTCTTCAAAATTTGTTCAACGCTAAGATCGTTATTTTTATTTGTATCGAGCTTGAGCTTCCTAGTATGATGGTGGGCCTGAGCATTAAAAATTTGACACGATTAAACTCAAGGAGCTTATATTTATTAGTTTTGAGTGATAGTAAAAGTATTATGGCCGTCCATAAGGAGCTTGAAACTATAAAGCTCAAGTAGCTTTTAAGGAAATTTTGAAATACCAAGTTACAAACTCGAGGAGCTTGGAAATGTAAAGCTCGAACAGTTTTTAAGAAAATTTTGAAATATTAAGGTTCAAACTCGATGAGCTTGAAATCTAAGTGATGTAATCAAGTGTCACAGGACCGAACAACATGGTAAACCCAGTAATCTCCAGCATTGATCTAGAGGTCGAGAAAGGTCTTGGTGTTAGGCAAGACTTTGAAGTACTTACGTAGGGCAAGGCTTTGACATGCATGCACAGGGCAAGGCATTGATTTGCCTGCACAAGATAAGGTTATGAGGTGCTTGCACGGTACAATGTTTTGATTTGCTTGCACGAAGGCTTTGGAGTGCTTGCACTGGACAAGGCTTTGAAGTGTTTACACGCGATAAAGCTTTGATTTGCTTGCACAGGACAAGGCTTTGATTACCTTACACAGGGCAAGACTTTGGAGTGCTTGCACGGGCCAAGACTTAGATGTTATTGCACGAGGCAAAGCTTTTAAGTGCTTGTACGGGACAAGGCTTTGAGACCATTTGAGATGGAAAAATAAACTTTATTAGGATAGGATCCTGACTCCAACTTATCAAAACAAACTCATCCTACTTAAAATTTAAATATGGGCATCCATGCCCGACCAACTGAAAGGTAAAAAGACGCGGGACATACAAATCTGACAAACTAAGGAAAAGAAAAAACTACTAAATAGAGGTAAAACAAACTACTTGTAATAAATCTTCAAATTATCAGCATTTCACAACATGGAGAGTGGTCTTCCTGAGGTGTCTTTTAGACATACTTAGCGAAGTACTCCGGTGCTACGACGACGAACTTCAATTGACCTCTGGTAATTGGAAGGGACCAAGGATATCCACGTCCATTGTTCAAATGGTTGTACAGTGGATGAGGGTAAGGTCCTTGATCGAAAAATGGATTATGTTACCAAACTTCTAACACATGTCACATTTCTTAACATAGTCCGCAACATTTTTCTTCATGGTATGCTAGTAATACCCATATCTTATAAGTTTGAAGGCTACAACCTAATCCCCTTAATGATTCCTGCACACTCCTTCATCGACTTTTGCTAGGGCTTGGGATGATTTTGAAGGTTTGAGGCACCGAATGTACGAAATAGTGAAACTTTTATGAAATAGGACTCTTCTGATCATACAGTACCTTGGTGCTAGGAATCGGATGCTCATTGCTATCCGTAGATCCTCTGGTAAATTTTTATTGGTTATAAAATCAACTATTGAGTCTATCTATGAAGGCTCATGATCAGTATCCATAATGGATGGTGTTTGATTTATGCTTGGTTCCATTACAAATCTGATGTGGACTGTTATATCAAGACCATCAATTCCCATGAAGATGAGTCAAGAAAGGCATGACGCCTTGCAATTGTCAGTTCGGGCTATCTTTATGATTTCACAACTCTAGAATTGTCTTTAAAGATCATGAACTTTTAGGCAATATAAGCTCATCTTTTCATTGTTTTTTTTTTCAAATGGCCATTCAATCTAGCCAACTACAAGTTACGAATCGTTGAAAATTTTAATGTGTTCAAGCTCAAGATTATGACGAGTTCTAAAGCAATGACGACTGCCTCGTACTCTGTCTCATTGTTCATAAGTTAAAATTCAAATCTGAGTACACATTGTATTTCTATGAGTCTATCTGGGCTGATGAATTTGACCCCCGTACTCGATCCCTAAGTAGTCAGATGTTCCATTTACAAATATCTCCCATGTATCCATAGCAGCAGTGGTTGGGTTATCTCATGGCTCCCGAAGTCTTGGGGTGAGTTCTGCTATGAAGTCAGTCAAGGCCTGTACCTTTATAGAGGGTCGGAGTTTGAACTCTATATCAAATTCACCAAGTTCAATTGCCTACTTCAACAGTCTTCATGATACGTTGGACTTCTGGAGTATGTGCTTGAGTGGCTGATTCATGAGCACTACAATTGGATGAGATTGAATTGGATGAGATTGAAAATATTGTCACATTTTTCATGCTGCCACTACCAGGGCAAGAGCAAATTATTTAATCAATGTATACCTAGTCTCTGTATCAAGTAATACCTTGCTCACATAGTAAATTTGTTGTTGAGCTTTGTTGACCTCTTTCCTTAATACAACACTTACTGTATTTTGAGAAACTGCCAAGTATAAAGACAGATTATCTCCAGGCTCCAGTTTTGTGAGAGCTAATGGGGTTGCCAATGTTTGATTGAGTTCTTAGAATGCCTTCTCACAATTATCATTCCACTCAAAGTTTTGATTTTTCCTAAGAACTTTGAAAAGGGAAACATCTATCCGTTACATGACACGTGAACTTGTTCAAGGCGACGACCCTTCCTGTTAGTTTTTGTACTTCTTTCTTGCTACTAGGTGACTCTGTGGATGTGAGGGCCTGTATCTTGTCCAAATTGGCCTTAATTCCTCCGTGCGTGTCATGAAGCCCAAGAACTTACCTGAGGCTACCCCAAAAGCGCACTTTACTGGATTTAATTTCATGTTATATTCTTGAAGGATAGAGAATACTTCTTCAAGATCAGCGATATGTTGGTCTACCTATTTGCTCTTGACTACCATGTTATCGATGTAGGCCTCACTATTTTTTCCAATGAACTTAGCAAATATTTTGTTAAATATGTATTTGATAGGTTTCCTCTACATTCTTCAACCCAAATACCATGACCCTGTAACAGTATATGGCCGAGTCAGCCATGAAGGATTTTTTTCTTGATTTTCCTCATCCATGAAGATCTGGTTATATCCAAAAAATGCATTGAAGAAGCTGTAAAATTTATGGTTTGACTTGCTGTCCACGAGGTAGTTGATCCAAGGTAGGGATAACTATTACTTGGGCAGGCCTTGTTAAGATCTGTAAAGTCAATATATATTTCTCTATTTGCCATTGACCTTCTTGATGAGGACAACATTGACGAGCCAGTTAGGGTATTGAACTTTCTGAATAAACTGAGCACTGATTAATTTACCAATCTCCCCTCGTATGATATCGTGATGCTCTGGTGCAAATTGTCTCTTACTTTACTTTTCTTGATTGGCTTAGCTTCTTGTCTAATATTAAGTTTGTGGACTGATATCCTGGGTCTATCCCAAACATATCTTCAACCTTTCAAACCTTTCAGGCGAACACATCAACATTGCGGGATATGTAGCTTATAAGTTCAGCCATAAGGGTAACATCAAGATCTAGACCAATCTTCACTTATTTACTGTGCTCGAGCTCCACTTCTACCAATTTTTCCATTGGAGCAAGTCTTCCTCTGTGGTTGGCCTCGGGCTTGGATGACGAAATTTGAATGATGATGGTGCTTATTTCCTATATACTATTAATATAGAACTGTCTAGCAGCTGACTTATCTCCTCGTACAACCCTTATACCATTACTTGTAGGAAACTTCATAGCAAGATGGAAGTGGAGATAATAGCTTTGATTTTGTTGAGGAATGGCCTTCCTAGAATGACGTTGTAAGCCATCGAAGCAGAACTACCTAGAAAGTTGTAATTTTTGTCACTTACTTCCGATTTGATCCCAATGTGAGAGGAAGATCGACGACTCCTTCTGGATGATTGTTCCACCTCTGAACCCTTGAAGAAGAGTTATGACTGCTTTGAGCTGTTTAACCGAGATTTCCATCCTATTAAATGCCTCATGAGAAAATATGTTGGCTGCGCTTCCATTGTCGATTAGAATTCTCTTCACTTCCATGTCTTGTGACCCAAATGTGATGTCTTCAAAGTTGTCATAACCTTGAAGTTGGGGTGTATTGCCTATTCGAGTTTTCTTTTGTTGCTATACTTCCGACAATAATGTTAATGGTTCCTGCTGTAGGCTTGTTATTCTCCCTTCCTTCGGGAGCCTTTCCCATATCATGACCATTTCTTGGGCGTTTGTCATGGCTTGCGTATGCACTTAGGAATCTCCTTTTGATTAGTATCTCAATCTTCTATCGTAGAGCTTTACAATTCTTCGTAGCATGCCCATGATCCCGATGATAATCACAATACCTCTTTTCTCGAGTATTAGGAGGGGATCGTATCCTTGAAAGCCATTTAAACTCCTTTATATCTTTGATCTCCATTAGAATGTTGGATTTCGAAGTGTTCAGTCGGGTGAATGACGTCAAAATTATCTCACATCTCTGTTTATTCCTAGGAACTTTTGGACGAGGATTAAAATCATGTTGTTTTTTATGTTTGGGCTTTTTTGAGGTCAGATGAGTTCTCCTCGGATTCAAAGTCTCCTCCATATAAATATATTTTTTAGCTCGTGTAAGGTGCTCGATTACTTGATTCGTCAGGGGGAGGTTTGACAGGGATATTTTGAATGTCTCACATTTTATGGCATATATGAAGGCAAAGACTACTACAGTGATATGTAGATCAAGGTATCTGAAGTCTTTCCTTATTGAACCTCGTCATGAAGTTACACAATGATTCGTTTGGTCCTTGACAAAGTTGCATGAGGTAAGCGACAATTTTCTTAATACGTTTGCTACTTGCGAAGAAGGCAAAAAACTTGTCAATCATATCAAAGAATGATGCAATAAAATTGGGCTTTAGGGTTGAGAACCAATCCCTGGAAGCCTTAGTCAAAGTTTGTAGGAAAACTTTGCACATCACCGGGTCTGGTGCAATGTATAGATTCATGACGTCGGTATATATGTTGAGATGGTTAATCGGGTCTGTAGTTACATCATATTCTTTTATGTAGGGATACTTGAATCTATCTAGTAAGGGATATGGTAAGATCTCTGGATTGAAGGGGGTGTAAGGGATAAAACTTGAAGTATTCCAAAGCATACTAGCTGCAATTCCATCCTGAATGATCTTAACAAGTTCAGCGGAGTCCATAGTAACTAATATCGAACCCAAGGTCATGTGAGGTACGCCTGAGGTTTCGACACCACCGTTACTAGGAACAGGACGTGGAGCTCTAGCATCTACCATAAAATTACCATGTGGCGGTAGTACTGGATGCAGATTTCTTTGACTCAGCAACTGAGTTAGCGTAGTAACTTCCTGGCGGGGCTCTTCGAAAGCCCCAGGAGCAACAACCGCGGGTGGAGGTGTTGGTTCTCCTAATGATTCTTCTTGTGGTATCGGAGGATCTTCAGTGGAGGGTTTGTTAGGTATGGATGACTTGCCGGAAGATGTCCTAAATGCATGTTAACCATGGCTTTTGGTATCATTTCCTACAGACGGTACCAATGATTCTACCAAAAATTGTACCTGTCATTTTTTCGAGATTGAAGACTGAGAATGAGCACGAAGAGAATATTCTAATACCTGAAACGAAGGCTTCGAGGTGTGTTCTCATCGTCACCTCCAATACTTAAGTTAGAGAGAGAATTTATGCAAAATGATATGTGCTTAAATCATATGTAAAAGCGTGCTTGAATAATGAATTGGGGTGCTGTATTTTTAGAGGTAGTTAGCACACTCTTGGTAGGATTAAGTTACTAAAATCCCTAAGAGTCCTACCATGTTTAAGAATTGCAACTTGATTGATATTGTATCGTTTATGTGTTTGGACTGCTCGTAGAGTCCTTTAAGGATAAGACACAATATTTATAACAGGACTCAAACTCTTTAGAATTAGATAAGTCTTATAATACGAGAGAGTCCTAATGGCAAGTTTGTTGTGTTTTAGGTCAAGGCTTGATCTTGAGGAGACCCCAAGTTCACTGGGAATGTTCTTGCCTGAGGATATAGACTGGCGAGACCTACATAGTGGATGACGTGTGGTGTGCCCGATGAGGCACGTACTCAAGGTACCATGACCAAGGAGTTTGTGAGGTTTTTGGTGGAATTAGAAATATTACTCCTGGGGTTAAAGGTGCTCGGGTCATGCATAATTTTAGGAATTTCACAGAGATTGCTGGGATGTCCACTCGTTACCTTGGTGTGGAGCCCCCTCCACTCTGATCTTCCTCATCATTGGTAGGTTCTTTTGCTTATTTAGATTTATCTTTACAAGATACCTGCTTCTCTCGTACATTGGCTACAAAAATTTTTTAGATTAAATGTATAATTTTGAAGTGCAAGGCTTATGTATTGAACATAATTTGGAATATAGTTTGTGTGATTCAGATAAAAAAATTGCAGTGTGTCCTTAATGAAGAAGCAAGTTGAGATTTTGACCATGGACATGATTATAGGAAAATGGCGGCTTTATAAAAAATGAACTTAGGGAACGAAACAATGTGAGCTTGTGATTGCTTTAGCTCTATCTTGCACATCTGAAGTCAGGGTTCCAGGAAAAATGACACTTCAAGAGTCAAACTCTTTGGCTGATAAGGCCTTTGCTTGTTAAGCTAAAGAGCATAAAAAAATGAAGAAAATAATAAACTGCTTGAGTTTTACTTTCTTTCAGCTTAATAACTTGTTCAAGCGATGTATAAGAACAAACGAAGCAGGTTTGAATGTGTTTTAACTTTTAAGGCTCTTTATGATTGTAAATTGTGCATAGCTGGGTCTTGGTGATGCATTTAGACTCGTAACCTGCATTTCCTTGTATGTGGTCGATATTCCTGAACTGGGCTACTATCGACCATGTCTCATTTTGTTCTTCACCGGTTTACTTTAATGTACAACAACTATAGTACTTAGAAATTTCTTCTATCTATGTGAGGTAAATGCTCGATTAATCTCTAAATTGGAAATGTTGTTCCAGTAATTTGCTAATTGCCACTTTAAATTCCGAATATGATAATTTTATAAGCTTCTAGGTATAATCTTGATCAAGGGTTGTGGACATTTTATATTCAAAGGACCATTTCATATTTAAACTAAACAAGCGATAAATTCACTTGAAGTTCTATATCCTATGGATGAGTTTGAGCATTGTCTTCTTAATGTATGGTAAGGTAATAACAATTACGATAACGATTTATAGATTGATGAAATCATACTTTACCGAAAAGAAATGGTTTAGCTGTAAATAGAAGCAATCCCTTAAGCATTGGATTTGGCATACTATACTTTGACTATCTGACCTCAAATGAGTTATGTTTCTATTCCTTTTTACCTGCGAGGCTTATCTTGGTAAATATGCGGGGATTTGCAAAAATAGGGTTTTTAGCTTTTCAGAATTTTAGGTCATAAAATATCACATATAAGGATGTTGGAAATTAGCATACAAAAAATTGAGATAGAATCATAGAGGAGAAAATTGTGTATTTTGTATTTATTTTGGTTAAAAATCATAAGGTGAAAGAAGTTAAAAAACCCAATTTATAGGTTTACAAATAATCAAAATAGGAAAGTTAAATCACTCTTATGGGCTGATGACTGTTGAGGAGAGGCATAGCAGGAAATAGGCGTGGAGATGCTATGGTTGTTTCTCTTCACTTTTCATTACTGGCTGAGATTTGAGAATTAAGCATAAAAAATTATCAAACTTGCGTGTTAACTAGTTTTTGCATTTAACTACTAGTGCCACATTTGTAGGTTTGTATTCACTGTGAGAAAAAAATGTTGGCCTTTTTACTTGAACATCTAGTTAATGGGGGTATTTCTTCCATTTCCTCCGGGCTTTTAGGTTAAGTTGTGTTTGAGGACAATTTATGGTCATCATTGTTCCTTGGCTAAATGTTCAAATATGAATGGTTTCTTGTTTCTGTACACATCCATCTAACCTTGTGGAAGCACAGTGAACACGTTGCCTAGATCCACTTCAGTCGACGTGTTGTTTCTCGCAATGAGTAGGCCAGGAGCCCCATTATCCGCCAAGAATCAGATCCATCCAATAATATGAGATGGAAGTAGTCCATTGGACTATCATGACTCAGCCTCCAATGGAATGTGATTGACCGTTGGACCGATGAGCGATTAGAGATAACAACTACTGTTTGATGACAGCACATGATAAGTGCATCTTTCGGCACTTATTAAGGCCATATTATTTAGCTTTTGTGTTTTTTATTGTTGCATTTTACTTAACTTTGTTTAA
>CAIGRP010070430.1:0-23125 GCA_903798385.1 Fraxinus cuspidata
ATTTATTTTTATTATCATCATTTACGAAAATATCTACAAGACTTCATATCACACTAACAATACCTTTAAAAAACTACAATCCGTACAATATACGAACAAAAAACTAGTAGTAACAAAAAATAGGACTGCTATAGTATAATTGTCATTCACTAATAATCATATTATTTACAACAATTCTCATTGAATGACACATTACAAAAATATCTGACTCGTTATAACATTGTTTGATAAAAACTTAATAGTACAAAAATATCAAATGAAGAAAAAAGAATATAGTTATTTTGGAGCATTAAAAATAAATATTGTCTCGTTAAAACCTTATTAGAAATATCAAGTGGAATAAAACATAAGCAAAGGAAAAAGAGTACAAATACTCCCCTGATGTTGATCACTGAAAATCTTTAAGTTTGAGCATTCCAATCTTATAAACCAATTTTTGAAATGTAGATGTCGGCAATGCTTTTGTGAATAAATCAATCACATTGTCACTTGGGCAAATTTAATCGATGTTTTCATTCTTCTAAAACTCATGTGTATGGAATAATTTTGAAAAAATATGTTTCGTCATGTTCACTTTGATATAGTCTCCTTTAAGTTATACAATGCAAGCTGCATTATTTTCATACAAAATTGTTCTTTTGTTGAATTATATTTCATACTATCTCGTTATAGTTTTTAAGCATATCTCTGTATAAGATTTTATCAACATTTCAGACTGTAGGTCCAAAAGGTTCAAATCTCTAGTAAATTCAAATTTATTAAGATTGTATTCTTTTAATAGCCAATCATTACTTCGTTTCGACAAATATATTTTGATTCCTTACTATTCATAATATGAAGACATATATCACATGCAAAAAATGTTATCAACAACTTTTTCTTTTTCGATTTCATTTCTAATAATGACATAATTTATTGAGATATATAAACTTTCAATATTCAAATACCTGAACATCTTCTAGGGTTTTATAATTAGTTATTTCTATATATTTTCCAAGAATATACGCCTCATAAATGTGAGAGTCTTCCTTATTTGCTCTATTTTTCTTTTTAGGGAACTTGTCTTGGAATCGAATATTATCGTGCTTCAGACGTGTTATTGATATATCAAATATAATGTTAATGAATTATCCTTTCACTAGTCAATTTGAGTTAGAGCATTTAACACTGGTGTGTGAGATATTATTAATGTCTTTGGTCAGCCAATGCATCTAAGTGAATCGTTTTTCAAACTTCAGGTTCGAATTGTGTTTTGTGAGGTTCTAGACAGTATAACGATACATTATTCTCAAATTATTAATTCATACCCTAACGCTAGGAAAACAATTCAATCAAATTGACAATCAACAAACCGCGTTATAAAATATTACCAATTGGGGCTTAAGATATTTTATAATAGTTCAAACTTTACTTGTATTCTTAGCATTTTTTAATATCCATCTCAGCGCATCGCGGTTGAGAAATTATACATACATTTCACTTTCAAAAATCATTAGATGGAAAGTGTTAGGCTCTGACCAAAAACTAATTATTTATTGTCATCACAACTAACACTTATTAAAATGTTTAGATTTAGGTTTACTAGCATTAGCAAAACATATCGTCTTGATTGTATCATCTGAAAATTATGCTCATAGTCTAACTTTTCAACATTAATTTCAAAAATTTCGGGTTGCGAACACCATGCAATCATCTAATATATCTATCAAATATATTAGATACAAATAATATCTAGATGGTCAACGTGGAGAGTAGCGGTACCTCATATATCACCTTAATTAATTTTCAGAAATATAAAGATTTAGTCACAACTTTGACTAATGATAATTTATTACTAACTCAATAAAGAGAATAATATTCAAAAAGGAAATTATTGGATTCAATTTAATATTTATTCAAATCATCTTTTCGCATTATTGTTGATCCAGTGATGATCTAACTAATTATGCCAAAGTAGAAAACTTTTTGGATTAACGAACTTCAGATATGTGATAATGTTTAATTCGCCTCAATGTCATATACATTACATCGAATATCTTTAAACTAAGCAAATTTATTCTGCATTTGCTAGAATGAAGTGATCGTCAATACATAGTTTTGTATTATTTGATAAAATAATACAAGTTTTTCTAGAGCCTTCAACGATATTCGATGTTCCTAATATCGTATTAACATTATTTTCTACTAATGTTAAATTTGAAAAAAAAAAAAAAGACTTTTTATCTCAAAGAGAAGTATACATAGTTGCACTGTCAACTAAATATGTATTTTGTCAATTCATCCTAGATTAATGAAAAATAGTTTTATAATCAAAAGAAGTTAAGCAATACTTTAATCAATTAAAATAGGTTAACAATGTTATCTTTCAAACTATAAGGAACATAAGAAAAATATATTTCAAACTAACTTCTGAATCAAAATAAAATACTAAGATACTGGAAATAAACTAATTAATATTATCGAGCACGCCCCCCCGATCAAGTGATCAATACCGTTATTTTTAGGTTTGTGAAAAAGATTAGAAACTTCCAAGTGACTCGTATCAATAGGACCATCATAATCAGCAAAGTTTATTTTTATTTGTGTTCTATTGATTGATTTTTAGTAGAGATTCACAAGATATTTGCGGCACGATAGATACATATTCAATGCAACTTTCATTCCACATCTAAAACAATTTTTTTTATGTGCTCTTTTATGGATATGCTACTTGTTTGCTTTGTGCCTTTTGAAATTATTGTCTTATTGCCGATAATTTTCTTGATTATTTCGTCCATGGTTTCTCCCACATCCATGTTCACGTCTAAATCCGTGTCCACGTCCATGTCTACATCCTTGATCGATTTTTCAATAAAGACTAATTTAATTCCTTATAATAGAAATAAAGTCACTAACCTTATCGAAGAAACTTCTAGTTTAATGTATTATTTCATCATGATTCAATCCAAATCATAATACTATTTTCTTATTCCTAAATGAATATTTTCCTTCTTCTTAGGATTATATGTTCTATTCTGGATAAGGATCAACCTAGATATTGAGTTTTCTCTAAATAGAGCCGTAGACATATCATTTTTTTAAATCTAACCAAACGAACCATAAATTATTTTATTTGATAATAGTAATGTGAACCCCCAAACAGTGGATCTAATTGCGTTTTCATGCTTCCAAATTTTGATGATTCAATTTATTTTTCTTGAACGAAGTAGGAAAAAACTTGACCGAGATATAGAATGAAAAAATCCAACAAGACCCAATATATATGACAAGTCGCACCATAACTCAACCCAAAATGCATCTTAGTATCTAGGACTTTGAAAAGTACTACTTTTTTCTAATCCATTGTGTTTACGTCTCTCTAGTACGCAGTGACCACATGTATTTTCATATTTGACCATCACCAATTGTCTGGGAATGATAGCTCCCTTTTAATTTTGAATAGTATCGAACAAATTTTTTTGTATTGTAATTTACAATTTTCAGATCCTTAATTTGCTTTGTGACTTTGAGTAAATTTTTAGGCAAGAGTTATATTTTTACTTCTCAGGAGTAATGTTGCTAGAAATTACATACTTGATTTCCAATAGTTAGAAAGTATGTTCTATCTTCAAATTCCACTTGAAGGCGTAATATTTCGAATAGTTATGTCTGGACACAGTCATTTTAAGTGAAATAAAATCATTCATATTAATAGGTTAATTTGTTTTTTTAAATAAAACTATTAGGAGGGAATGATGATCGAGTTTGATTAAATTGTGTCTCGTATTATATTTCATCAGTTAAATAATTCAATAAAATGATCAGCCAGAAAAGAACTTTCTAAACACACACAACATATAGAAAATAAACAAAACCCATGTTTTCCATAGCGTCCCATTCTCACTTTGAGAAGACTATCGGCCAAATCTCGACCAACTTAAAGTGTAGTGAGCCATAAAAGACACCTTGCTTGTATGGATGAGCCTATGATGCCAGTCAACTATTCCATCAAAAATACAAAACGAAAGTAATTTCAATTTCCAGCCATTTGCGAAGTTTAGTAATAAGAAACATCTTAAAGTATAGTGAGAAATCTCAAACGCCAACCTAAGTTTAGCGATTTTTGAAACAACCAACTCCTAAAATTTGCTCAAGAATTCAATTCATATATTTGGGGAAAAATTGAGTGCAACCTAAAAAAAATGATCTATGCCAAAGTTACTGGACAGAACTCTCTCATGCTGTCCGACTAGTTCAACATACCAAGGAGAAACATAGGTCATTATTTTGCCGCAAAAAAATACAAAAACAAAAATTAATATTACTCTTGTATTCTTTGTATTGGTCATTCACTTCAAATCACAAGCGTATACAACAATATCATTTCAGATTCCGATTCTTAATATTAGACAGCAAACAAGATGTAAATCATGCTTAGGGATCATGAAGAAATTTCACATCTACTATAGCATCATGAAATGTGAATTAACAGGCACCAAAACCATGTTCGCTAGAGCAAGGAAAACAACCAAAACTAAAATATAGATTAAATTTTTAAAACCTGGAGAGTTCTATACTAACATTTAGAAAAAGGAAACTCTTCAAGTCCAAAATGATTGATACAAAGAAAAAAAATTCTCAGTGTTCACCGGGCAGCGACTTAATGATGTCCGAGTCACCTGAATTGCAAATTAGTAAAAGTATTGTCAAGATTAAATAAATGATGGGGAAGGAAACTAAAGCAACATAAATTTGAGGTACCTGGATCAACAATGCTTAGGCAAGAAACACGGAAGTATTTGCCGCAAGCAGTTCCCAAGTCAACATTATCTAGCAAGAAAACAGTGAAAGAAAACACTTCAGCACAAGCCAGGCAAAACAAAAAGTTATGAATTCTTATCTCAAGCACAGTTCTCAAACAAAATAAATGATCTCTCATCTCAAGTACAGACCTAAAGATACATTAATTTCTCCTGCTTCAAAAGATTTACCCACCCTTCCATGCTGGACTCTTCTTCACTCAGATAATGTTAAGTGAACTTTACTTGTGAAATGTCGTTCATATATTTTTAAGAAAATTTGGAGAAGAGATGTAAGATACATTCAAGTCCTATCATCATTTGCCAAAGGTAGCATGTAAGGGTTTGTTTCACTTGTCATCAATAGCATTTAAATAAAATCATTCTCCTAGAGAATGCTTAGCTATTATTTGAAAGTATATAGCTACACCGATACGAATACGGGAGTCCGATACCATAAGTGTCGGATACACCGACACGCGATTTTATACCAATACATCACTTCTTAATTTAGGATGATTTCATCCATGCAAGTATATAAAATTTAATGGATTTGGCTAAGGATTTGAAATTCATTACTTCCATCCAAAATCATGTATAAGGTCATCAAACTTTCGTTGAAAACTAGACATTTATTTGACTTGATAAAACTGATCAGATCTCACAATCACAAGAGACGATAGCTCCACACCACAGCACAGATTTATGATAACTACACAAATATCCTAAACCTAAAAAATTGTCTATTTAAAATGTAAAATTGATATTCTTTTCTCACGTTCTGTTGCTCATATCAGTTCCTATAATAAAACTACCCATAGTAGCGAGAAAAGAAAAGCATTATCAACAGCCGTCTGGGTGATTCACCCTGAAAGACCAGTTCTTCCCTCCACGACAACAGAAGAATTGTCAACAAAAGAAGAAGGAAGCAAAGCCATAGCACGAGAGAGAAGCCGTCTTGTTTTCTTTTCGAGGGAGGTTAGGTTTGTTCTAGATATATCAACGTATTGTGACTCAAACCATTCTTTTAATGATATAAAACGATGCTACCAATTGCACCAAATTGGGCAGAACAAAGTTAGGCCATCAACTATGCCTTAAAGTTACAGAGAAGCCATCTTATAACAACTATAAGTACCTATTCGAAACTATCAGAAAATCTCAGGGATGCAGCATGCTTAGATTAAAGATATTTTCCTCATTAGAACGAAAATCCACAACATTAATCAAAGGAAAATTCACGAAACCCTTAAAAATTTAAGAACTAAAGCTTACTTCCATTATAGTGGTGTACGCCAACTTTTGAAAGCATGGCATAGTACTCGATCTCAGATTTCCTCAGTGGTGGACAGTTGTTCGATATCAGTATCAGTTTCCCTATCATCATTAATTCCCCCAAAAATCATTAAACAAAGAAAATCAAATTTACAAAAACTCAAATATAACAAATAAATGATTTCAATTTACTCAAAAAAAGAAAAACCTTTGGAGTTACGGAGAGTTTTGAGTACGGTCTTGTAACCAAGGGTGTACTTTCCGCTCTTCATAACAAGAGCGAGCCTGTTATTGATGCTCTCATGAGTCTTTTTCTGTAAAACAAATACAATCAGAGAAAGAAAAGAATTATAAAGTTTTAGATTTGAGTGTAAAACAAAAATCAAAACTAGATCAAGATCTGATGAAAGACAGAGCGAGAGAAGTACAGTTTTCTTTGCAGCAACCATTGTGAAGCGGCTACGGCTAGGGATTTTGCTGAGACTGAGATGGGAGAGACTCGTGAAACCCTAGTTTAGCAGAGATGGTATTTTATAAATGGTCACAGATTGGCTGTCAGTGATGGCTGGGCTATAATTTGGGTTCTGTCACTGTTGAGCTGGGTATTAGTTTGGATCGAGTTTGGGTTGAGTTTTAGTGTAGGTTCCTGGATTTCTATTGATCTGGGTTTGGGTTTGGATCATTGTTGGGGGTTTAGATGGACCGGGTTATAATTTGGGCCTAGATTATAATTTAGGTTTTGCTCACTGTTGGATTGGGTTTCGGTCAAATCCAACTATTAATTTAAATCAATTTCATCCTTCCGCTATTAGATAACATCAATTACATCCTTAAACTATTATGGAAGTTCAGTTTGGTTCTTACATTATTAATTGACATCAATTAAATCCTTACACTATTAGGGAGGTTCAGTTCGCTCCTCCAACTACTAACAAACATCACTCACTTCCTTCAACTATAAAGAAAGTTAAATTCGGACCTCCATCTATGATTTAACCTCAATCTCATTCTTTAACTAATACTGAAGATCAATTCGGTCCTTCATCTACCATTTAACATCCATTTCATCCTTCATCTACCATTTAACATCAATTTTATCCATCATCTATTTGAAAAGATCAATTCGGTTCTCCAACTACTGAGTACAACCATTATAACCTTCGACTCCTCGGAAAGTTCAATTAAGTCCTCTAACTATTAGTTAACCTCAATTTCATCCTTTCACTATTAGGTAAGTTCAACATTGTCCTCTAATAGTTTGCTAATGTCAATTACAGCCTTCAACTACTTATGTAAGTTCAATTTGGTTCTTCAACTAATTAAGATGACTTCTGTCCTCCAACTATTAATTCACATCATTTTCATCCTTCAACTACTAGTGAAGTTCAAATTAGTTCTCCAACTTCTTATTAAAATCATTACATCCTTTAACTAATAGATAAGCTAATTCAGTCCTCCAACAATTAATTACCATCAATCCTTCAACTAATGAGGAAGATCAATTCAGTGTTACAACTATTAAATACCATCAATTACATCCTTCAACTCTCATTGAAGTTCAATTCTGACCTTCCACTATTAATTTACTCATTTTCATCCTTCAACAACTAGTGAAGTTCAATTTCATCCTCCAACTACTTATAAAAATCGTTACAATGTTTCACTAATAGAAAAGTTCAATTCGGTCCTTCAACAATTAATTGCTATCAATTTAATCCTTCAACTAACAAGGAAGATTAATTCAATCCAATAACTATTACACATAATCAATTACATCCTTCAACTATAAATAAAGTTGAATTCCATCCTCCAAATATTAATTCACGTCATTTTTATCTTCAACTACTAGTGAAGTTAAATTTTATCCTTCAACTACTTATTAAAACTATTACATCCTTTAACTAATAGAAAAGCTCGATTCGGTCTTCTAGCAATTAATGACCATCAATTTAATCATTTAACTAATAGAAAAGATCAATTTAGTCCTACAACTATTAAATACCATCAATTCCATCCTTCAACTATTAAGTAAGTTTAATTTGGTCCTTCAACTACTTACTACCATCAATTTCATTTTCTAGCGTTGGGTTGGGTTTTAGTTTGGGTTTGAGTTTAGAATATGGGTTCACGGTTGTTTCGGTTTGGGTCAGTATTTGGAGTGTTTTAATTTGTGTTAGTTTTCCCTGTTAGGCTTGTTTACATTGGGTTGTGTTTAGATGGATTGGGTTAAACTTTGGGCTAGGTATTATTATGGATTTGGATCGCTATTACACAAGAATTTAGCAAAAGAGGAAATTACAAAAAACCAGGTGTTTAAAGAATGATTTTCAAAAATTAGGTTTAAAGTTTAATTATTCAAAAATCAGGTAATAATTTTATATTTTAATTAATATTATAATATTATTAACCCTAATTTTATCAATTCATCAATTCCTCCCTCTCGTCTCCTCCTTCCCCCCCCCTCCCTCCCTGTGATCACGACGCTGTGAACGACATCATCGTTACAATAGCGTTGCAACGGGTGGTGGTGTGTGTGCAGTGGCGGAGCGAAGTTGTGGTAATGGTGTTGCGTCCGGGTGTGGTGGTGGTGGTGTTGATGCTGATTGTAGTGGATTCAGATCTGGTTGGTGGTGGTGGTGGTGGTGAGAGTGTGTGGTTGAATGCGGTGGTGGTAGTGTGTGGTTGGATGCGGTGGGTGTGTGTGCTGTGGGTGCGGTGGTATTGGAGACGTGGTGGTGGCACTGTCGATTTGTGGTGTTTGACTAGTTGTGGAGCACATGTGGTGTGTGATGGGTTGGTAGGTTCAAATCTGGTTTGATGGTGGTGGTGATAGTGGTGAGGTGGTGATGTTGTGATCGTGGTGTTGTGTTGTTATTGTTGGTGGTGGTGGTGATTGTGGCAAAGTCGACGGGATGAAGAGTGTCTGTGACAACTATTTGGTTGATTTGTGAATAAGTATTGGTGGTGGATCGGGATCGGGGTTGGTTTTTTTGTGTATGTGACCAACTATTTGGTTCTCTATGACTAATCGTTTAATCGTGACCTTAAAATTTGATAATTTGTGATAAAAAAATTGAAAACATGTGATCGATAAATAAATTGTGACCTATAAAATTTTTGATTTATGACAAACGAAATAAACTGTGACCTATAAAAATTTTGATTTGTGATATCGAAATGATCTGTGAACAATTAATTTGATAATATGTGACCAATAAAAGTTGTGACCTATAATTATGTATATGTGACCATTAATTATGTATTATTATATTTAATTAATAAAAATATTTTTAATTTATAAATAAATACCTGATTTTTGCATTTGAGAAACTTTAAGCCTGAATTATGATTTTTTATCCCTTGGCAAAATGGGTTTAGGTTCACGATTGTTTGGGTCTATATTAGGCGGATTTAATTTGGGTTAGTTTTCGCTATTGCGTTGGGCTTTATTCGAGTAAAGATTTTACTTGATTGACTAGGTTACAATTAATTTATCCTCTAGCTACTGTCTAGAATCAATTGAGTCCTCCAACTAATATTTAAATTCAATGTCGTCCTCCAATGACTGTTTAACGTCAATCTTGTCTATAACTATTTGTTAGCACCAAAACACACCCTAAACTATTGGTTACAATTAAAATCGTCCTCCAACAATTGATGATCATCATTCTCGTCCCCCATCTATTAATCAATTAATCCTCCATCTGTTATTTAACTTCAACTTTTTTGTACAGAAGATAAATCAGTACAGTTTTCTTTTTTCTTGAAATCACAAGCAAATCGGTACAGAAGATAAATGAAGTTCTAATAAGAAAGGGAAATGCATTAATCAAAGAAAATTCACGAAACCAATACAAATGATTTAAGAACTAAAGCTTACTTCCATTACAGTGGTGTACGCTAACTCTTGAAAGCATGGCATGGTACTCGAACTCAGATTTTCTCAGTGGTAGCGGTTACTCTAACTATTATGTAACTTTAACCTAATCCTCGAACAACTGTTAAAAATCAGTTTAGTCCATCAACAATATGTATCATCAAAACAGGCCCAAAACTATTGTTTCACAAATAAAATTGTCCTCCAACTATTGATTAGTGTCAAATACGTCCCCAGTAATTGTTTAGCATCAAAGATTGTAGAGTTAAATAAACTGAAGGGTTTTTGAGTCTTTAAAAGAGAAATTCAATATGATTTATGATATGCTAACGAATTTTTATTCAAGAGGACTCCTTAGGCTCCAATTCGAACGATGTGCATTGCATACGCTAAGGCCATAAAATTGAAACAATGACTTGCACTGGAGAGTGGAATTATTCAGCAAATGTCGAGGAAAATGAAACTAATTTCTGAAAAAACTCAAAACCAAGAACCCTAAAACCTCAAAAATGTAAAATCCATTGTCCAATATGCAAAAAAAATTGAGGAAAGTCTCACAGAATTAGAATCTGTTTCCACGCCTTCAAATACGTCTGTGAGAGAAGGGTTTGAGAAATATATCGCCATATTGGGAGAGAGTGGATGGGAAGAGTACAACACCATTTGCGTAATAGGGGAAATAATTGAGCAAAATGTCACAAACAGTTTATTGCTGAAATTGACGAAACAACAACGTTTTTGTCATCCAAGTGATGAATAGTGGTATTTGAACAAGCCTCCTATAATATATAGGAAGCAATATTATCAAATATATTTATATATTTTTTACAATGTATTTATTATAGTTATTTTAAATTGAAAAAAAATAGTATCTATTAACTTCAAAATTTTATAAAATTACAAAATTAAGCATAATCCATATAGTAGAAAATATTTAAATGATGACAAGATGCATGATTTTTAAAATATCAATAAAATTATTGACAGAACAGAATTAATTCAACTAATTAATATTAAAATTGATATTTTAATTATTAATAACTGAAAAATGACCAATACTTTAGCTTTTGTCGTAGTCTTCAACATGACATGTGGATGTTAGTATATGTTTGACAAAGTTAATAACTTAACATAAACCGGTGAAATATACTTACAAACATTACTTGAACCCACAATTTATTGCTCATTTTTTATCAACAACATTCGTGTGGAACCGCTCCCAAAGGAGCACTGCTATCAAAACCAACAATGGAAAGCCAATCATTATCCTTGTTAAACCAAGTTTATTGCTCCTAGATAATGCCTATTAACAATAAAACCGTTTTCAACTACGCCTTTGATGTCAATATTGAAGTTTGATACACACGTTCACCCACAAGCACATGGTAAATATAGAAGAAATTTCATTTGTACATAAAAGGTATCTCTCACATGCATGCGGGTCCCGTATAATTAAAAAAATTCCAACAAAAAAAAGTAAAGAAAAAGTGAACCCCCCAACTTATGAGTATTCGGTCAACTTGTATGCCAACTATTAGTTGTACAAATAGCATGGTTCTAAATATAGTGTTCTTGCAAGAACCAATTCGGATCAGCCACAGTGTTTACCACAAACTACAAGTAAATCACCATTGAAATTGATATTAATGATAATCAAACTCCATTAAATACCTCAAAATTTAACCACACAAAATACAGACATAATATGATGGGAGCAACACCAAAAATAACTTCATTAGTCAACTTAAAAAAAAAAAAAGATTGAAAATCCTTGAGCACCATAATAATAATAATGATTATCCTCACTCTTAAATCCAAGTACAAAACCAGATGACGTTCTTAGATGACTCGCACCATTGTAATTTCAGATGTTGATAGGGACACAGAAAATTTTGGTAATACTGATTTGGTCTAGAAGAGAGTGCCAAAGTGAAGTATGCAACCCAGCAAAAACTCGACTAGGGCAATGCATAACCTAACTTCCAATCGAATCTTGTGTAAAACTTCAAACTGGCAAACAGCATCTTGGATAACTGGAACATCCTACATTCAACACCTGCAGACCTGCAAAGACGCAATTACATGATACTTCTAACCATTATCTTACATACTAACCGATCCATTAGAAATCGAGGAGCTTTGCTGTAAGTACAGCCTAATGTCTACTGCTTGACATTCTTTCCCTGAGCCTTGAGCTTTTCTGCAACCAGTTCATCGGACAAAGGTAAGTAGTAGATACGAGGGGTTGCTTTGGTTTTCCTGAAGAGATCGTCCAAAGTGACAATTGGTGGGTCAACTTTCTTGGCAAGTGGAGGTGGTGGCGGAAGATTAAGTCGTTCCCTAGCCGGGAGTGGCTGTTCCCTTTGCAGGGGTTCCCTTTCTAGTTGTGGACGTTCCCTGGCGGGGGGTAGGTTAGCCAACGGAGGTGGAGGAAGATGTTGCCTCTGAAGCTGTTGGTGTAGAGAAGGCTGGGGATGCTGCACGGTGGGATGAACAGGAGGGAAGTTGGGAGGAGCACTACCTGGAGTCGCAGGAGACAGGGGAGGTGCCTCTACCCGTGTTTTAACTTCTTGAGGATCAACAAACTCAGCTACCAACAAGCGTCCCCCATTTGGAGGCCATTGGAGATTGTATACAGCATTACGAGTTTCTACAGCTTCTTCAACAGAAGAATACTGCATGCACAAAGCAATCACTTGTTATTTGATCTATATAACTCTGAATAAAAAAATGCCGACTCAGAAACAAGTCCCTATAAAGAAATCTTCATATTTAAACCAGTAAAATGGTTGTGTATAATTTCTCAACCTAGTGCAACATTAAGCCATTGTTCGAGCCCCATTTTATCAAAAAATAATTTCTTCAAAACTCATTTTCAACAACACATTCTCCAATAAAATACACATAAATCACAAACTGTTTCTTATTTTTTAATCACACATTCTCCAAAAAAAAACACTACTCCAAAATTCATTTCCCACCCCCCAAAATGGGTCTCAAACAAGGGCTAAATATCAGCGTAGACTCTGGAAAAAAAATAATAAATAGAAACAGAGTCCTGGGAGAACAGAGAGAAATCAAACATACAGAAATATAGCAATGGGTTTTGATGTGATCCATCCAGAAATTGGCGATTGTGCCCGTTTTTCCAAGTAGTTCTTGAACCGCTTTCAATGTAAAAGGGCGCAGAAAATTATCAATTCTGAGAGCAGTAGTGTGAGGCTTTGCTGATGGTGGAACTGCCACAAAAACAACATATAGATTCTGTTCAGAGTACAAAGTGATATTCTCAAAAAAACAAGATACACAAAGAAACATGACTTACCAACACGCTCCTTCGGTGTTTCTTCGCTGACTGTAGAGTCAGATCTAGAAAAGCTGCGCTTGAAAGCAGGCATATATGGGTCCCTAGGTGTAATAGAATCCACTATATGACCACTTTGCAGTTCAGGAACCTTGAGGGCTTCTGAGTTCCACCTTCGCTGCCTCTTTACAACATCATTGTTTCCAACTGCTCCTTCATCTGTAAGGTGATCTCATTAAATAATTGTCATACAGCAGGCGGAGGCATAAAAGCTACAGAAATTGCAGGGTTACTGCTAAACTGGAGTTTCCAAGCCATCAACAGTCAAAAAGCCATGACCTATAACCACATTCAAGCAGAGATAACATGGTGGAACAAAGTGCCTAATCCATGCAACGGCTTGACTTGTGTGGTCAACCAGACAATTTTTCGGTGGTGTTTTTTCATATTAATTTGTTTAGTTTAGAGTAATTACAACGTATAATAGCATATTTTGGAAAGTAATGAAGTTGAGAAAAATTAAGTAAACCAATATGACATATGGTTCAGAAAAACAGCCATTTGCACCACAAAATTCAACCAAGTCCTAAATTCAATAACTCGCCCATATTAAATTTCTCAACTTGATGACCAAATTCTTTAGTAAAAACTTTTTAGAGTTTGATGATACTGAAGGTAGGCGGAGTAGGGGCAGTTATTTCCTCAACAATAAAAATTCTGAAGTTAATAGTTCTCCAGAACATAGAAGCCATATATTGCAAATATTTTTATTAGTTTAATCCCTTGTTTGGCTACTGTTTATAAATTGTTTATAATTGATCAAACTACTTTTTATCCACATATTTCACAAAACCCACAAGTACTGGTCACTTACCCATCACTCGTTTCGATCTATTTACAATTTAAACCATTTATGAATGACTCCCAAACATGCTTTAAGTTACACATCACAATTCATTTTCACCTCCCACATAACAAAAAATATAAAATTGTCCTACAAACCTTTCATCCAGCTCCTGACGTTACTTTTGCTCTGACATAGTTCTGACTAAACTAGAAGCAACAGAAAGGAAGGACACCTTGTAGACGCTATAAATTCATCATAAATAATACCTCTATCATCTTAAAAGATCACATTCACACCGTCTATGCCACAAAAAGACAACATTTTCAAATGACGCATCAGTTCTCACAAACCAAAAGCAAGGGTCTTGCTATAGGACAAGTACCTAGGATGTACGAAACTAATGGTATTCAAAGCAAATGAGAACTTTGAAATCAATGAAGTAGAAAACAATTGCGGTGTTATAAAGCTTACCTGTAGATTTCCTTTTAACATATGTCGGAGTAGGTTCATTCTCGATTCCAACACTAGAAACTAAAGGCTCAGCTATTTTATCATCACCGTCAACATCAACATGATCTTCCTCTTTCACAACAGGTAGTTCAGTTTTCTCACCTCTATATCTCATTTCAACAAAGTCTGACTTAGAATCCATCGGTTTACCCTCCATTGTATCATCCTCTTTCATAGTGGGAATTTCAGTTTTCTCACCTTTCTTTCTCATTTCCTCACAATTAGATTTAGCAACCATCTGTTTACTCTCCAATATGTCCTCTTTCATGGTATCATCAACAGAGATTTGGTCTAAACTTAACTTTTCTCGAGAACCCAATTTTCCAGTATTGTTTTTCTTGAGAGTTTCTATATTTTCAGCATTACTGGCACCTGCCTCTTCCACAGATACCTTGTCATCACGTGACTCTTCGACATTCATGGGATAGGATTCAATGCCATCAGGGACAACATTGCTGGGTGATAACTGCACCATCTCAGGCTTAACTTCTAGGAATTTGACATCATCAGCAACTATGTCAACTTTTAATTCATTTTTCTCAGTAGTGGAGACAGATTCAGTAGAAACATAATGAGAAATTACTTGAACCCTTAAATCAGAGTTGACCTCAGATACCTGATAGTTTATATCAGATGAGTTGATCTTTGCGTCCATGTGAAGAGACTTCAAGCCATCATTTTGAAGCTGCACCTCTGACTTCCTGGTTTCAGTCGGGATTTCACAATTTTGAGCATTTGACCCACCCAAAGGTACCATAGACACACCACTTTCACTAACCACGGACACCTGACTATATGAATCAGACAGGTTCAGCTTAGCATCCTGCTTAGAAGACTTCAAGTCGTCATCATCATCACTCTGTGCAGTTGAATCTCCATCCCCGCTCTTTGTTTCATTGATGTTTATGGGTTGCACATTAAATGCTGTTACGGACTCCAGCCTCTCAACCATACCACCGGTTTCCAAAGTAGTAACCTGCTCGCTTTCGACCCTAACAGAATCACTTAAATGGATTAATTCCTCTTCTCCTAGTTTTCCTTTATCCAGTGTGCCTCTGCTATCATCAACCCCAATCTCAGGCATTCCGCCATCTACGTTCTCTAAAACGTTGTTTCCAGTGTCCTTAAGATCCTTTGCCGTTTCAGAAACAAACAATTTAGTTGAGTCTTGTTTAGACTGTAACTCAGGCTGGGGAGCAATACCAAAACCATTATCAGTATTTTCCTGGGCATTTTCAGTTTCATTGCGAATAGCTTCATCCAACCGCTTTACCAAATCTTCCTTCAACCCCTTTACTGTTAATTTACGTCTCTTTAGTTCTTCCTTTAGCTCAGTGACCTTCCATTGATCAATTGGCCTATTGTCAAGAATGGCATATGGTGACGACATCTTGTATGATACCAAATTACGCTTCGACAGGAATCTTACCCTGATTAAAACAAAAGAAAATTTAAAAGAAGGCTTCCAATTCAAGTAAAACAACAATCCAATGGGTCATAAACACACAGTAACAGAGCAATGTAAAAGAGTCAATAGCTATGATAACTAATAGTTACATCGAACTATTATCATACAAACAAATATGCAGGAAGTACAAGACTCACTCCCAAAAAAGAAAGAAAGGCGATGAAAAAGGGCCCAAAAATTTAAGTGCTTAATGTGAATAAATGTGCAACCCAAGGGAAGAGTAAGGAAGACAGCATAATGCACCTAATACTACAAATTATTTTAGGCACAAAAAGATAGTATATACACGATTCACAAATTGTAAGCTTTTATTTTCTACAGCTAAAAGGAAGAAATAAAAACCTAATAACTCCCCTCATCATACAACCAATTCCATTGTCCCAGATTACATTAGGATAGTCAAAGAAAATGAACAGCATATTCACCTAAGATTCAGTTGAAAAAACACTACATTGTGTATTACTTATCATCAGACAAGTAGGCAATATGTTCCCCCTTTTTGGCCAATAAATTGCATTATTTTTCTAATAACCGCCCCCCAATAAGTGCTCCGCGCCTCTGTCAATCCTTCAGCCAGACGTAATTTTATTAGGCTCCGAGAACAGGGCTCTAATCCCACATGAAAAGAAATTACACAATCTTGCGAAAGAGGGAAAAGGGCATTCTCCATATCAAAAATTTGACCCAAAAATCACTTTATTAACAGACTTTATTCATTTCACACATATTCCAAAATGGATCCCAGGTCTTTTTACCAATTCTAGGCGAAAAATGAAAACCAGATCAAAAGAATAATAAGGCAAGAGATTTGCATGGAGAAAAGGTGAACAACAAAAAAACATTTGATTTAAAACTCACAGATGATGACGCGACACGATTTGCAGCGTAGGAACTTCAATAATCTAACACACACTTCACGATGAAGGTGTGAAGATACAAAACCCTAGTTTCATCACAACACAAAACAAAAATCAGATTTAAAAAACCAATAGAACAATTTTAAAAGAAAAAAATAATTCCGATAAACAAATTAATTAAGTGAGCAGTCGAATTAGGGCTTTTTTTCCTTCTTCGTTCTCTATTTGTGTGTGCTCATTTGTGTGTGTGTGTGTGCGCGCAAGAAAATCAAAGATGCGAGATAGCGGGGGGAGTGGGGATAAGACAGAGGGGACTGATGTGTGAAAATACAAATACGTCCTTGGGTTGGAAATGGTTTATTAGCCAAAAAAAAAAAAGGACATTTTCATTTACAATATACCCCATGCTTATTGAAAATCGTAGAGAATCCTTCTATTTGAAACCTTTTACATGAATAACATCCTACCATCCAATTTCGTTAGTTTGGCAGTAAAAAATAGTAAACATTGTCAAAATTAATGAGGAACAATAGTAGTTGTTATCCCAAACTTTTTTATTTTTTGCAAATTACTTCAAAATCTTTTATTTGCACCACCCACAATTCCAAACCTTTAGAATGGCTAGATGTCAAACGTTAAAGGAGACCGTGTTATTTCTTTTCTGTGCATGTTTAAGCCTTAAGAACCCAAAAGAAACAGTTATTTTATTTTACAAAAGCTAGAGCTAAAATCTGATTCAGATAAGCAGTTTCAAGAAACCCTGGGATGGATGCATGATTTTATTTATCTTTATCATTTTATATCACATTAATTCTTTAGTTCCAAATTATTCGCATTATTTTTCTCACACAACTAATAATTTGCAGGAAAGCCCTTAACTTGATCCATTATTTATTAAACGAGAATCGTTTGGAGTGCCATATAGTGACCGAGCTTGGATTCCCTCATATATTGATGAACCTTGCATCAAGTGAAGATGTTGATGTACGTGAAGCTGCACTTCTGGGACTCCTTGACCTAGCTCAAGACAAACCACGAATGCTCAACAGTATCCCAAATGAAGAAGATGACAGGCTGAAGCAAATTTTACGAGAACGAATAAAGGAAATTGGGAAGATGTATATCGAAGACTCATGTGATGCCAAAGAAGGAAGACAGCTTGTGGACTCTCTTTGGTACTACAACAAAAACAATTTTTTGCAACGTTCAAAAAACGTTTCCGAAAACATTTTGCAACGTTTTTGAGTATGTTGCAAATCTCGATATTGTCGTAGAGTAATTGGATACAACAACATTTTTTGAGTGTTGTCATAACATTTTTGCAACTTTTTTTAGTGTTGTCATAATCTTTTACAACTTTTTTTAGCGTTGCTAATAACTTTTTCGCAACATTTTTTGAATGTTGCTAATAACATTTTGCAATGTTTTTTACCTGTTGTTTATATTTATATCTTTATTTTTTGCAACATTTTTTGACCGTTGGCATATGTCATTTTACAATTTTTTTTATTTTACATTTTTCATATTTGTACAGTAATTTACCCAAATCAACCACAGAATAAAATAAAAGATGACAATATCAAACAACTCCAATAATCATTATTAATTGTACTCCAAAATGTAACAATATTCATACAAAATTCAGATCTGAAATTCGAAAACGTCTAAAATTTTAATACATTTTCAAAAAAAAAAAAATCAAAACCTCTCTTGTATGGCAATTGGTGGCAGNGATAGAAGATGACAATATCAAATAATTCCAATATTCATTATTAATTGTACTCCGAAATGTAACAATATTCATAAAAATTCAGATTCAAAATTCTGAAGTATCTAAAAATTCAATACATTTCCAAAAAAAAAAAGGCAAAACCAGTTTGTAGTTAACTGGAGACCAGTTTGGAAATGATATCCATGGGCCAAAGAATGTCTTGTTTATCAAACAACACATCTTCAAATAAGACCTTGCTCACTTTAACATAATCTGATAACAGTAGCTTGTAGATTACTTTTGTTGCATGTGTCATAAAAACTCACCATTTGAATGTGGTCTGTTGAGCAAAAGAAGTGAAAATTTAAGTAAAGAAAATTGCAAATTATATCTGAAAGGAAATTCTTAATGAAGCAAACCAACCTTCTCCAAAAAATAGGGAAGGGAAGCAGTATGGTCCGAGTGAAAGCTGCACTCAGAAAGCAACTTATCAGAATATAATACAAAACAAATTCAGAAAAGAAGAAGAATCACAAATGTTAGAAACAGCAGACTGAATAGTCTTATGATGAGCTGATCATCATCTCTTATTGCAAATCGTTGTAGGGACAAGAGAAGCACAGAAAATGGCCATAAAGTGGACACTACCTATAATAAATTATGTCAAAGTAAGGGTACTTTCTACTAAAACAAATTTGCCACAAACCCTTCTTTATTTTATGCCAGTTTTAGTCATTTTTACTCTTGGCTTTGCCTGTACTCACTCACTTTCTCCAGCCCGTTGGCAGCATAAGAATTTGCATATTTATCCATCCATTCTAGTTCTTTTTCTATTGGACTTCACACTCTGAGTCACACCTTATTAGCCTTAGACGCTAACTTCCTCAAAAGTCATTGACATCTCTTTCTCAAAGCTTCATTAATTATAAACAACATCTTCTTCACCATGTCCAACCTTAGCAACCAACTGTCTTCAGGACAATTAGTATTGGCAGCAACGACATTGGTCCTTGTCCTAGATTTTGAAGGGGCAAATTTCCTTGGTGGTTTTGTTTGAAGCAACCTTTAGTTTGACTCCAAGAACCAAGAGCAAGCTTTTTAACCTAGATATGGCTATTCTGTTTCTTGATTCAATGAATCTAGATTCCAACTAATTCAATTCCGAACTCAAGTAGGCTTCTGAGAATTTATTTATCATTTTCCCTCATTGTAGGAACAAGAACGTTCACAGTATTTGGACCTAAAAATCGAGATATACACAAAAAACATAATTTCATAATACAAATACACATCATAATCCTAAAAATATTGGAGCTAGCTATACAGGAATTGCAGGTGTATATGTACAAGCCTTGAATTAAATTAGAATCTAAAACCTAAACTAGCATATAAAAATTGAATACATGATTTCCTCAGCTTTTAACACAACAACATGAAGCTTTTCTTGCCATTCTTTATTCTTCTTAGTTGCGGTGCAGTGATTCTCGTGCACAAGCCTAGTCAAATAGTGAACATTTAACAAATTTCACCTAAAACAGGAAGATAAATTCAATAAACATAAAACCCCATACCTGAAAATATATTCAAGAAACAAAAATTCCACTATTACCATAGTTCTTTTTCTTTTCTTTTTGTTTTATTTGAATAGGAGAGCATATTCTTTATTTCCAATCTTTTTATTGAAAAAATAGATATTAGTGACCTTTCTAGCAAATTTCAATATATGGAGGAGGGGTTTGCACACCATCTAATTAGTTGGGGGTAGGGAGGGGGTTCGCCCTTTTAACTTTTTCTATTTTCTCACTTTTATTAGAATTTAACGACAGGATGGACAGAGGTTGATGGTAGGGTGTATTCCTCACAATACATTTCAAATAGGAACATTTTGTGCTATTTCCAAAAGGTAGGGAGTTTTCAACAATTTAGGTAATAGTTAAGGGATATTGTGCTATTAAGCCTTATAAAAACAAGATGGTATTTATAAAGTTAGCTAGTTACTAAAAAAAATAATAGCAATATATAGGGACAAGGTGGGAGGAGCGGCGGTGGAGAATTGGGAGGGCGGTTAAGGACGTGGGTGTTAAATATAAAGGTTGAGAATCCGTTGGCATAAAATGCATAAATTAGAAACCTCTTCTGCATTTTAAAAGATAATGAAAAATATGTAAAGGAGGAAAGATAATTGACATCGTTTTGTGTACACATTGGAAATCGTTTTGTGTACACATTGGAAATCTCGCCACCCATCTCCCATACTGGACTGGCCACCTATCTCCTATCCATTCCTTCTTAAGGCAAGATTAAAATAAAAAAATGAAAATAAATGGTAGAAATCCACATAAATAGTAAATTTGTAAACTCTCCAATCATATTTGAACTCGTGACCACAATAAACTGGACTTTGTTAATTAGATAATGACTATAATGGCTCCCGAGAAACAAAACATGCAATCACGCTCCATCATCTAATGACAAGTTCAAGAAATACAATCGTTGTGAGTTGAAATTTTTGAAAAAATATATTTGAGTTCACAGATGAAAAATGCAGCTTAGACGTGCATAGACGCACGTGACCAGCAGCTTGTGCTAATTTCATGTATACTTATAAAATATTATATTTCAACTTACGTAGAAGAGCTGGTGTTTAGAATGTGTTTATATGATATTAGATAATGAGCAATGCTTCAAAAAGCCTCCAAGCAGTGGATTCTTGTTGAGGGTGATCATAAATAGTGCTCCCAATAGGTGAAATGAAGGTTATGAAATGCAAAAGTAAAGTGAGTAAATATAAACAAAAGACTATGAAACTAAAATATACTAAATAACGAAGTAAATGTGCTCATACTTTTAGTCCTGTAAAGATTGGGATGTTTATGAACGATTGATGGCTTAAGAGTCGTGTCTCAATCAAAATCTACTCATAAGCCAATATTTTTAATTTGGGAGGGACTAGGTCTCTTAGAATAGGAAGAAGTTGAAGTAGATGTTGAGTATGATTGGATAAATTTCTTAGAGCCAACGAGTGGACCATCCACGATGTTGGGGATCTTTAAAGGCTAAGGAAGAGGGAGAAGAACCGAGCACAAAAGGCACAAAGCCAAGGACGCTATTTTTCTTCTCTCACACGGCTGCCAAACTTTCACACTGAATAACAATAGTAACGGGGCAGCATAAATAAGGTACCAAGTGTAGGCTTTTAGGGTAATAGGAAATATGGTTCAATAGGCAGTATAAATGAGTTGTCAACCGAAAAAGCCATCTAAGAGTTTTGGGTTGGGCCATGAGCAGCACTAATTAAATTATGCTACTTCAAATTACTCAAGTAGGTTATATGATTGGTTTAGACAACTGTGGTGTCGATATACAACTTTAGCCAGGTCGAGGCGTATGAAGTATAATCCAAACTAAAACGGTTTAACATCATCGTCCATGATTTATTTGGTATCAAAACCCAACAAATCTCAACTTTGATGCCTAATAAATCTGCAAACAATCAAAACACACAGTTTATACTTGTATAATCAAGGTAACTAATAAAATTGGTACCACAGACCTTACCTCGTGTTTCGAACCTAAAACACATACCTACCCGCTTCATATACTTACCGGGGCTAAGATCAAGAACACCCAAGTAAAAACAGGTAATCACGACAATCAATCAAGAGCAAAAAAAAAACATGCGATAAAGATATCATATATAGGATAATACATAGATCTTTTCAAACATGTTCACACAAAACGACATATTAACACTAAGTAAATCAACAGGCCAACATATATGCAACAAATGCATAAATGACATCAGGAAAAGATCTCACCAAACTTATCCTATCCCATTTCGTGTCTCTCACACCTCGAGAACACATATCTCACATCATCGCCCACCATACTCACTAGATAAATCACTCAACATATGTCTAACTGGTAAATCTCTAAATATCCTAAGTTCTCGAGATAATCCTCTATCACCACATCACTTCTACCAACCTACGTGGATAATGGGTCTCCATCTAATAGAAGTGATAGAAGTGTGTATCTCACACTTCACCTGATCAGGGTCTCTTCAATAATAAAGAATTCCAACATTTGATCACACACTCGTGATCCAAATGCCACACTCTACATCTTCGGTACAAACCACCAATGTACCCCTAAGCATCTATACTCCACCTTACCAAAAAATATACAAGACATTGCTAATACATCCCAAACCACTATACATGCAAACAATTGTACAAAGTAATCATATCACTCCAATTCATGCCAATGCATATATCAAATATATTGAAATGCAACATACTATCATATAACGAAATTGAGCAATCAGACACTTGCAGAAATGATTACACACGGATGCACATGCAGTAACTAGGTACTCTCAATAAACCTCACTTGGGCCATCACTCAACCTAATAGCCAAATTCGCCACGTTTCTCATCTTACTTTCATTTTTCTTCTTGGGACAATCCATAATAAAGTGTCCAGTCTTACCACAACT
>CAIGRP010070438.1:459-27636 GCA_903798385.1 Fraxinus cuspidata
AAAAAAAAAAAAAAAAAGCAACCAAAAATTATTCATATAGCTGACACTAAATTTATTGGGAATGAGCCAAAATCTCCAATGCATTGGAAACACTCGAAATGCCCCAAAAGGCCAAATAGATTAACTTGACTTTCTATATCCCAACCTAAATTGAGCAGACCAACCCACAAAGGGTGAGGTGATTTGACCAAAACTTGTCTACAATCAAGAGTTCTCAAGCTGTGATTCTGGACCGACCTTTTGCAATTCGCCGAGCAATAACTCTCCGGCCACCTTTTGTTGCTTTCCTGTCCAGAGTAGAGAAAATGTATTAGTAATAGCGCGGCATAAAGGACCACATAAATGAGTTTGGTGGTGTCAATGATGGACATGATAAGTGGTTAATCCAGTAATTGAAGGAAATAATTTTCTGAGACCTAGGTCTACCAGTTATGAACAAAAGGAGGTGTAGTCTCATATTTACATTTGGGGAACTGTGTTTGGTAGGTTGCAATTGGAAGACGAACAAATAGTGGTAACAGCAAGAGAGATAAAAACTATAGATTTTTGCAGCAAAATGGCTTGAGATTTTTGATACCATTCCTTGATATCATTCCAAGTAAAAACAGACGTCCATGACCCATAGAATGGAAGGTAGGAGCCAGCAAGAGGCGGTAATCCTTTTCTAGATAGCTTGTAAAGTTCGCGAATTGAAAGTACTCTACCAGTTTAATCATATATCACCATGGAAATTTCATCACATCCATGACTGGAAATTGTAGACAGAGAGAGAAGGGGAGTACCGAGCGAAAAATCCATGTGTCCTTTTGCGCCTGATGTTGCTCGGTTGATATGTTCGCTTCGGAAGTAAAATCATTGGCTCACTTGATGAAGAATCATCTCCTGTGTAGGGTAAAGAAGAAAGAAAAATCATAAACCAATTTTTGCAGGAAGCAAAATAGACAAGAAAATAAAGCAATAGTGCAAACTTCAACTCTCTCGCTTTTCAATTTAAACGGAGAAGAAAAGAAGTGGTCATTGGATCAATTGATGAACTGTAAAGCCCAATGAAAAGAAGTTCTCTTTTTTTTCTTTTCATTTTTTTTTTTTAGGGTTCGAGTTTGGAAGGCTCCATGCAGGTAGAAGTAAAAAGAATCATTGCAACTTCATCTAACTAGATAAACTCACAAAAAAACATTGTACAATCCTGTTATTGAAATGTACACCATGAATCAGCACTCAAAATTCCTTCCTTCACCTACAGACCCAAATTAAGACTTGGACAGAACTCACTAGCGCGGCATAATCTTTCCAAGAATCTTTTTGACAATTATCATAGTTGCTTAGATTGAAGAGACGCGTAGCTGAGTCATCATGAAAACCTTTCAGGTCATTATCCTTTGAACAGGAAGTCGGGGAACCACTAACATCTGCAAATTACAAACTCTTGAAATATCTCCTAATTCCAAAATCAAATTTTAGTGGCATATAAGAAACAGTAGCTATACTAGGGATTCCTTGATGTGTTAAACTCATTAATCTAATCCATAATAAAACCGGTCAAATCCAACAAACAATTTAACCACTTAAACCAAATGCACAAGCTGCACTAGCCCAACCATAAAAGTGATGACGAAATATATTTTTCAGGAAAAACGCATAATACCATAAAAATGTACTCCTAATAGAACAAGCTACTCTTGTTGATCATAACTTCAATACGGCATTTATAACCCAATTTCAATGCTTTGGGCATTATAAAATATATAAGCACACTAATCAACGATTACCAACAAATAAGCAGAAAAAGAAATGAGGATATGCCTTGACTAATGTCCCAAAAAGGTAGAAAAAGACTTCTAAGTTATATGCAATCACAAGCTTAACAACACCTTGCCTTGATCATAGCGGTAGGCTTCCTTGAACTTCCAATGAATCCTGATGTAGGTATGGACACTTAGAGAATCCTTAAGTTCCTAGTAGAGTAGTAGGCTACAATCTCAACTTCATTACAGAGTATACGATAACTCGGGTCAGTGCAGGTCCCTAGATAACATAAAAGATCTTTGCGACACCCCAAATCCCAAAGAGAGTGACACAAACTACAAGGATGTAAGAATAGAATACTTGATCAACAAAGCCAATAAACATGTAGCAGATACAAGGTTAAGCATATAAAATGGCTGTGCATTTATCTTCACCCGAGCAAATAACCACATACGTGTCACCTTTCAAAAAAAAATAATAATAACCACATACGTGTGTCACAAGGCTAATTTTGTAAGGCATGATTTGAGTATATTGTTTTAGTCCAACAAATAAGTACAATGAAAACCCTGACCAAGTTTAGTCTTTTCATTCATTTTCAAACTTCAAAGGAAGATACTTGAGTCATGAAGTATATACTTAAAGCATAAATTTGTCCCTATCTTTATTGCAATAAGTGGATATATCATCACATCAACATCGTCATATTCCTAAAACTACCCATAACTTGGCGTGACGATAAATGTTGAAATGGAATGGGAAATACACAGACTTCACACCCAGTATTTTCTTCTCCTAAAATATGTGCATTTCATATGACGAATACAAAGCCCCTAAAAAAAGAAAAAATGATAGCAATTAATTCGCTAAAATCCCAAAATTCCCACTAATGCGAATCCATACCTCTATATTATAATAAACACACAATTGCACAAGTACGAGCAATAATTACTATATGTGTATTTATATAAATAGGAAAATGGGAAAGACCTTCGGGAAGGAAGAACGGAAGAAACGGGATGCCAGAGGGGTGGAGGAAGAGCTCTACGTGAGATTCGACACCGTTTTGGTGCTGCGGAAATTGTAGAAAGGAGGTGTGAGACTGAGGAAGGAAAAACGAGGGGAACAGCTGCGGAGGGTTTATCAATGGGGGGCTCCGACAGAGAATCCGGTGGTGGGTAATCGTGTTCGAATTAACAGTCGGGTTGATGAAACGGTTTATCAGAGAAACTCCGGTGCGAATTAGGGTTTTGGACGTCGCCATCTTTGTATTTTGAGTTCGATTTGGTTAGGTGTGTGTATTGGGTCGTAAGCTGGAAATGCTGCAGTGCTACAAATTCGGTTCGAATATATTTCAGTCATGGTCCCTATACTATTGATTAAATCTCAATTGGGTCACTTGACTTTCAATTGAAGTGAAATCTCAATTGGAACACTTAAATTTAACTTTAATCACTCTCACGTATTGCATCATGTAGGGGCGTCAAAGAGTCGAGCCGTGATTCGAAACTTTTTGCTCGGGTTCGGCTCAAGTAAAAATACTTCGAGTTTTTTTTGCCCAAGCTGAGCCGTGCAAAAGCTCGGCCAAAAAATTTGGACCCGAGCCCGGCCGATTTTTTTTTTAAAATTCATCTAAAATTTTTTTTTAAAGAATTTAAATTTTATGTAATTTATACGTATTATAAATAAAAATTAAATATTAACATATAAAAAAATTTACAGCTAAAATGAAAATTAAAAAAAAAAGTGGCAGGCAAGTTATTTTATTTTTAAGACTCACGGGTTGGGTTGGGCCGGCTCGAGCCGACGCTCCAAAATGGGTCTCGGCGCCACCAAGCCACGAGCCGGCCCGACTCGGACTTTTTCCGGGCCGAACCGACGAGTCATTTTGTCATCCTTAGCATCATGTATTGTTCCTCAAATTGACCGTTTCAGATACTACTTTACGGCAACAAGGGAAAGTTGTGCTACCAATTCGATTCGACTAAATTTCATCCATGGTCACCGAATTTTCACGGATTAAATTTTCATGGTCTCAACTAATTCACTAAATTTCAATTTAGTTCCAAAATTCCGCTACTCTTATCACTTTGCATCACGTATAGTCACTCAATCTAATAGGGAGAATAGTTGAATAGTCGACTGCAACAAGGGTAATGAGACCATAGATGAAATTGGTTGGGGATAGGGTTGACAACAGGATGATACAAGACAAAAGCAAGAGGATCAGGGATTTTTTAGATGCGGGTGGGATGGGATAACACATTTAACTTACTTATTTATCTTTAAATATTATTATTTATTCTTCAAATACAATTTAAATTTAACAACATAAGAAAAAAAATTCAGGGCAAACCATATTCTATTTCCAATCCTGTTCCCCCAATGGAGCGAGTATTCGAGCAGAACGTGACGAAACAAGGTGAAGTGTCAAATAAGATTTCTCGTGTTTGGTAGATATTAAAATTCGGATTTTTAATACATTTTAATAGAAACTGATAAAATGTGGGATTAAAATTAATTATTGATTTTGATTTAAATTACCAAACAAAAACTACTCATTTTTTATCTTTATTTATTTGTGTAACTACACTTTTTACTATTTTACCCCTTCAATAGCAAATCATGTCACAAGTCTTTCTAAATCAAATAAATGAAAACTACTTTACCAAGTATTCAAGTGTTGTAAAATTGAAAAGTTGAGGAGTTATACTGCAAATTCCTTTAATTGTTTAATTTAAATTACAAAATTTCAATATAATTATTCTTCAATTCTACAAACATATCATGTATGAATCCCAAGCACAAGCCAGGAGAAACATTATGCATCAAAAAAGGCTATGGCGATAACAGAGCAATTCAACAAACAAATCTGTTACTTTATACAATCATTGCTATCATGCGAAGCACAGGATCCAAACATTCAGACCTGGCTGCGTCAGTTACAAGGTCGAATACAACCATGAACTAACGAATCAATCGACACCCACCTCCCCCACATAAAACAAACTGAAGCAAGGCGATATGGTATAAACCAGACGACGACAAGTTCTGTCAGTGGCAAAGAAACTAGTGAAGGACTGGCATCTAACAGCATGCCAACCATATAAATTAACAATGGAAGCATTTGCTTCAGAGTATATTCATGACTACAAAACTAAGTAGGAAAAAATTAGAAAATAAAATCCAAGGTAGCAAAGATGACTGAATTGCCTCTTCAAATGTACAAATAATGGCAGCTGGAAGTATTTTTTTTATTGCTCGATTTGCAGCGCAGATGAAATCCATTCTGATGCAGCTATTTTAGTCTCAGTATCTACTTGCATGGATAGAGAGATTGGAGTAACTGCAACCTGTTCAAGAGTGCCATACACCCATCAAAATCCAAGGAAGCACAGTAAAAGTATTTGTGCACGAGAATACAAGGAAGCACGTAAAATTAAAAAAGAGACAGAACTACACTTACAAAGTCATTTTCAAGAGCTTTAAAATCAAGAACCTCGTCTTCTTCTTCCTGCTCTTTGTCGAGCATCTGCTATCATTAATTAAGAGATAAACTGAATCAATTTGACCAAGAAAAATATAAAAAGTACGAAGGAATTTGGTTAAATACAGATGAGATAACAAGCGCAGCATTGGTGACAATCACAAGAAGAAAAAGAGAAAATATATTTTTTTGATAGAATAAAAAAAAAAAGAGAAAATATATTTAAGATGCATAATTGCCCCAAGTGTACGTCTCACAATATAAACTGAGAGAGATCCAGGTCCAGTAAAAAAGTGTCAAACATACAAGGAACAAATCCATACTTGAAGCGAAGATATGAGACCTCTATATTCTTAATGGTGGCATGTCCATTTAAATGAGGCATGCTCGAACATTGAATTTTATTTTAATCGGAAAAATGAAAAACCTGAAAATTTCTCAGGTGTTCTAAACTCTGCCTCTTAACAATAATCAACACCAGAAACCACAGCTCAAAAGCACCCCATGAAAATGCAAGTAAAGAGAAAAGTACTAAAAATTAACAAGCTTCACATTGCTGTCAACCGCAACTTAATGAATGTTACCTCTAGTCGGAAATACTTCACGCTTCGTTTAAAATCCGATTTCCCTGCAGCACCTAATGATTCAACTATCTCAATATTCTTTTTTTGTGTGGTCAAACGGCGAGCAGCACCCTGAAAAATTTTCAACGGTAAAGATCAGAATGCTACAATATATCGCATGCAGCAACTCACTTAACATGAAATGCACAACAAATGAAACGAATGAAGGCAACTTTACAGCAGCAGAGGCATCACGTCCAAGCTGGGCAAGTGCCATAGCATTGTTTTGCCAACTGGCAAACCGTGAAGCAGCCTGATGCCTGGTGGCTGAAATCGCTTGCCAGGTAAGAGAGGACCTCCAAAGACTTTGATTAGTAACCTTGAATCCCTATAAAACAAAAAAATATACATAAAAATCCTTCATCAGCATCTGAAACAAAATTTCAAACGTAGAGTCCTGGTTTCAAAACCAAAAACACACGTTCATTATCAACAGACAAAACAGAGAGAAGATGTTGAACCCATACTAAAATATTGCCAACTGCAACAAAACTCATGCAGATGATCAAACATTCCAACAGCAAAAATCAAGTGAAGCAGTTCATATAGTGTGGATAATGAGTGAGGAAATTTTTCCTCAAACCCAAGATACTCTTGTTTAACACCTAACTCTCACTTATGCAATTTCAAAAGCACAATCCAGTAAACCTTAAATTCCTCAACACATACACAAGGATGAAATAACTGTAGATCAATTCCAAAATCTGCATATGGATCAAATCACATAGTTCTGAACACAAGTATCCAAACTTCATATTGGAAAAATATATTTATAACTTTATCCATAATTCTTATTTGAATGCGGCATGAAAATATATTTATAATTTATGAGGTAACTCTTCAACATGCCCCTAATGGCTGGTCCAGTCAAAATATTTTTTTTGGTAATAGAACTGCAGACAGACCACTTTGGAGTTCTAAGTTGGTGACTGTTACGGGAAAATAGCATCGTGCATTGCTTTAAAAAGTTGTCTGAAGGTTACGCCTTGAGTACCATTTGTCAAGACTTGTGCCTCGATGTAATAAGGTACACCACAAGGCTGATCCTCAGGGTGGCTGAGATGTGTAGACTTTTTATTATTGGGCTGCTCAACTTTTTGGTCCCTTAATTTATATCACAGAAAGATTTACGAGTTTTTTGTTTTCTTTCCTGCCATTACACAGAAAGAGAAGGCACTGTTGCACATGTAGGATGTGAGGAAAAATTACAAGAAACTGAAAATGATGAGGATTACGAGAATTAAATATGCTTTAAAAATTCTATTAGTAGTGATAATTATGAGAGAGTCCTAGGTTATTTCAAATTCTGGTTGTACATTAAAATTTTGTTATGTAATCACTAAGCCTCCGTTTGGCAAAAATGGTTTATAAAGAGGAATATGTAGATAATAATGAGAAGTTAGAATGTGCTTTTAAAATTAATGTTTGACTTTGACTGAATTCATAAATCACTTATAAATTGTTACCCAAGAATAGGCTAGGCCTCTATTTAGGTTTCATTTTACATTTTTATTTTTTCTACGAAGTTACTTTTCATAGTTAAACATTAATTTTAATCATATATGTAGTGGATACACAAGTACTACCCACTCATTTATCACTCATTAATTTTAACCATACATTTAGTAGATACGCAAGTACTATCCACTCATTCATATTATACCCCTCATATCACTTACACTCACACATAACTTATGTTATACTTTACATCTCTCTTCGTGTCAACTTGCCTTCTACATTTTCACATACGGTGTTCAATGAATTTTGGAGTGAAAGTTTAACAAGGCAAATTCTTCGATTTACCTCTGTCTTCTTTCATAACGGTATGTGTAATAGTACGAATTGTTCATTCAATATTTGAATTACACAAATTTATGTTATGAATATGATAATACGAAAATCCAAGTTATGATTATGATACGGGTCCTATATGTGTAAGTTCAAAGAACCGGAATTTAGTAGCGCTACGCATGGGAATCATAGTCACGATGTTCGGAATTTAATTCTTGTGTCTCCATATGTATGTTATGATTTTCCGTATTTAAATATAGGATGCAATTCGTTATCACTTGAGATTTATGTCTCACATTAAGTCTTTTATAGGTAACTAAAAAGGCAGGTTCGAAGTGGTCAAATGTGGATTGTGCTTGCGTTACTGAAAAAGAAGAATAAATTATGTAGTTAAGGATTTTTAGTAATGTTCACCGTATTTCTCGTTAAACTAATTTTAAATCTTTAAATTTTAAGAAAATATTATATTTTTCTTTTGTTTTTGAAAATATTCTTTTACGGTACATGTATAATAATTCCAAAGGTAAAAATTTAGGTCGTTACACCATATTCGTGAAAATTAATACATGGACTAGGGACATGTTAGTCGCGGGTGGGATATAAACGGGTGCATCCTATGGACTTATATTTACAATAACAATATGTATAAACATAACCATTAACCTTAATCTTCAATATCATTGAAACGCGGAAGAAAGTGAGAACTTTGGCCTAACAAGTAGAATGCATTCTTGAACTCCTCTTCTAGAAGACTATTAGCAATTCTAGGCCCACAAGTTTCTCCTCACACAAAGGTATCCCAATTTTTCAAATTCCTATGGGCAAATCAACTGCAAGAATATGACGTGATCCAGTTTCAATTTGCAAAAATAATTCTCTAATCTCCCACCCATTCCTATGAGCAAATTTTTATATCAATTATATTCCGTGGTTTTAGTTTTGGTCTTCTAATAATCCATCAAACAATGTTGTGCGCCTAACAGTTACCATGCCTTCATCTCTATCCAAAATCCAGCTACCAAATAATATCTTTAGTATAGACACCCAAGACCTCAACCCAATAAGGATGTTTCTACAGCCGTCAAAATGCTCAAGAGTGTACCTCCCCAAACACGTTATTTGGACCTGAAATAGACTTTTCATTCGAATAATTATCATCTTTGCTGGCCTATTAACAATGAAATGCAAATTTACATCATGCTAATGATAGTTATGGAGTGCCATTGTTGTATTTCATTTTGGTCAGATTCTTTGATTATTATGAGTCAAACAGGGATGAAGACCGCCAAACACCCTGGGGATTTAGGAATAGTCCGAGAGAGAGAGAGAGTCATTGGGTTGTGAAATCACATAAAGGTAGTGGATGAGGCGAAAGAAATGCATCCAAAAGGCCAACTCTAAGATTCCATTAGTTCGTACTCATGCTGATTGTAACATGCTAGGGACGTACAAATGCTAACTAATCCATTATGACGTTAACAGTTATTAGATTTGGCTTTAAGAAGTGCATTCAACCTAACATAAGCCTCAAATAGGCAACAAAAAGATATGAAACCAACATAGCAATCAAAACAAATTTTGGAGGGATAAATTTGCAACAGTAACACATTGTTGGTGGAACCTAATCATGATTGGTTAAGAGGTAAATCACACTAGATCCACAATAATGTATTTGAAGTAAGCTTATCAATATCTCTTATGATTAACTGTGAAGAGACCTACTTTCATCATTCGAGACCCTATAGTAACCATTACATAAGCAAATAGGTATGATAAGATAAAGTACATGAAATCGTCCAATGAATGATTAACGTAATGAAAGTATAAGACATGGGTATGGGATATGTGTTGGATTCTCCAAGTTTCAACTGGACACTTCACTATTTCTGCTTCTTTCTTTTTTTTCTTTCATTTGTTTTCTTTCTCGTTTCTCCTCTCTGTGAACCTAACGCCTCCACTAAGAGGGCGAAGGAAGGCGGAGGCACTAGGTTTTCCCTATTGGTTTAATGTTTTCTTTGTACAAAATGAAAATGAGTTACATATAGTACTACTCAGTGTTTCATTCAGTCCAAATTGCAATCAAGTCCCCCATTTCCTATTTAGATAATATTTATTAATTAACTTCCCACAATTGAAAACTAAACCCCAAAATTTTGTTTTATTCTTTTTAACCGATTATTCAATACTCATTTCCTTTTTTTTTTTTTTTTTTGAAACAATTGATTTTTGTCTATTTAAAATGACATCTTGAATTAGTAAAAAACTTGAAATTTGAAAAACGTACCCTTGTTCGGAATTTGGACTATTTTTAGCCATGTCCATGTATCATATATTTTAGAAAATAAAATATCCGACACTTAGATACCTACCCGATACTTGTACTCGTACCTGAGTCCAAGCATCATGACTTTATTTATATCCTCAACTTTGACACTGCTGTCCAATTGTTGTCATGTTTACAAGTTAACAGTTAGGTTCTCCTTTTTACATAATTAACTTGCAGTTTTATTCTGTGATCCTTTTGATCATATCAATTCCAATTTGATATTGCATTATCTTATTATTCATCCCTATGTGGTTCACTCATAACAGCAGCACTTAAGCAAATCAATTTCTAGATGTCTCATTCCCAACTTAAAATGAGCAATAATGGTGATCAATCAAGAGGGGGAGGGTATAGTGATGAGACCTCTGAGCTAAATATATGGAATTCTTTTGTCATAAATGGATACAGTTAGCTGCTAACGAATTATGACCAGGTATAAAGAATGCAAATAGAGTCAAAGAAGCAAAGATATTTTAACTTCTACCGTAGCCAGGAAGCTAATGTGTAAGAAAAACAAGTTCTACAAACAAATCAAATTGGACATTGGAAATAAAAGAAGAAAAATGGACAAAACCAGCAAGTTCTTTACTAGTCTCGTAATGTTTTCTATAGGTGTGTCTATGGCTCCATTCTCGTAACAGTCAAAACATCCTACACAAATATGAGAATGAAGATGACGAAAATATAACAGTCATTAACTAGATCTCTTTAATTATTCTTTAGCAACTTAAAATGTTATCACCGTAAGACATGATTTCATTCAACAGATTACCAGTATCCATAATATTAGAAACAGACCTTGTTTGTCAAGGGTGTGGTAGGAACTTCTACACTTAGTGAACAACTATTGGGGAAAACACCCTTCTCCAAATCTCTTATCATTGCTTGTATCAATGGTAAGCAAACAGTCACAGCATCCTTGAAGTCACTTTCCTTACTTCCATCTTTCTTCCTATCATAGATTAATGGCATCCTGTTGGATACATTCAAAATGATTGTACACAGCTGTAAGGTACACAAAAGGATCACCAACATACCAGTTTAATGATATTGATATAGATGGAACACCATTAACCAATGCTTCCCTAGCCCCAGCAACGACACCCGAATAAAACCTGATATTGTCAGGCAATTAATAAAGTACAGAGCTCATATGAACCAATTACAACCAAAAAGATTGGATATAACTTACAAGGACTTTGCTAGGAGTACATAAATTTTCACTTAATGGTTCACATAATTACATGTGGCACATATCCAACCTTTAATTCAAATCTCACACTTTCACATCAACTACCGAATGATTGCCACATCACATTATGTACCCATCTATGTACATAAATTATGTACAACAAGAATTATCCAACTTACAAAGTTGCACTAGAAATGGCAAGAACTTACATGTGGTGTCCACAGCTTAAACCCTTGTTGATACCACTTATAACCTACATCAGGCAAAACAAAGAAATGGGGACGCATGTTTTGTAGCCAAGCAATGTTTAAAAGGAGAAAAGTTCCAACAATTGTAAGAATTAAAATCATACCAACAGGGGCTTTGACCATGTAAATAGTGAACCACATAACGCTAATGATACACAATCCACGGGAGTTCCTAAAAGTTGCATAAAGCAAAATATATCTTCAAAGTTCATTCCAGGTAACTCCAATACCAACTCACAAGATTAACATTTCATCATATTATGAACATTAATTCAACCTATAGAAATTGCAAAATTGAAAAGGAAAACAACAGTACCAGAAACTTCGTAAGCAGTGGCACCGTTAATATCAACAGAAACCACCTCAATCGTCTCCTTTAGTGATAAAGAATGCCCTGCTGTCGATTTATCCCTGTCAACACATCCCACCAAACCGCCCAAAGAAAGTCACAAAACAAAATTCACAAAAATCTCTTATGCCGGATTTACAAAAATGAATTCATCAAACGCCCTGCAGCATATATCCTTAATCCTCTAGATTCAGAATCCCAAACTCAAATTCGGAAATAAACAATACCCAATTGATAAAATCGTAAAATATTAAATACCATCACGAAAACACATATCCATGAATACTATGCACAAAGAAGGAATAAGAATTGAAAGAAAAAAGGGCTTGAAGACCAACGATTGAGGGGCGCAAACGTGGACATTGTAGAGCCCTTCTCGAACGAGAGCAGAGACCAAATACGAGATGCCCGGGGACTCAATACCATCACTATTCGTGACCAAAATTATGGGTTTTGACCCATCATTACCACTGGGCTCGGACGAATCCCCATCACTAGACGAAACGGGCTTGGCCGAATCGTCCTCGTTTTCACTGGGATTAGATGATTCACCACCATCTCCTCCGCCACCGGTTTTCCGGCTTAACAGAACTTGTTCCAGATTGGACACCAGCCCGGGTGGCAAGAAGTTATTCTTCATAACTGGTGTTGTCATTTCTTCAGAGGAAGAAACGAATTAAAGTGAAAAAAAGAAAAGTGGGTATCAGATTGAAATGATGATGAGGAAAGTGAGAAGAATATAGACTAGAAGTTTTGGGATTCAAGGATGGAATTCAAAGTTCTAGAGAGAGAAAGTGTAAAAGAGAGCTAAAAAATGGATATATAGAGCGGTTCCAACGGTGTTATATAACTTTTCTAGAGAGAGAGGAGGTGGCGGCCGGGAGGAGAGCAACGCCTTTAACATGGTGGCGTCTAAACTATACGCACAATAAAGCGCGTGATTAAACCGTAACTGAGTGAGGTGTACCAGTTATTTTGGAATCGGATCAAAGTTGGTAAAGTTATGTGATTAATCAAATCAAAATTGACTAGTTTTTTTTTTTTTTTTTTAAAAATAACATAGTACTTATATTTTGGTAAATCATACATCATAATTTGCGATACAAAAGTGGAAATATCAATCCAATCTTGCGAGACCATTATATTAGTAATAAAAACGCCAAACACGTGGATTTCTTTACTTCCATTTCTAAGGATAAATTAGCAAAAACCTCGTTGTACATTACAAAGAAAAACTACAATATCAAAGTAAATAGAAGATGTCTTAGGTGATAAATTAAAATATTAAGATAGACACGGTACAAGGCACAATCCACAACTCACATTTTTGAGCTCAAAACAAGCAATTACAACTAAACCAATATGGTCTCTAATGATGGCGCCAACCGCAACTTGGCCTTCCCTAACTCGGATAGCAGCGTCTCTATTAGGTTTCAGGCCATCCTAGATGAATGCACTTCAATAAAGAGGTGATGAAACTAATGATCGGGTAGGGGTTAGTCTAAATTGGTTTCGATTTTGTTCGTTCAAAAAGTGTAAATGGTTAATAAACCACGAAACCACTAATTAAAATAAATACAACCATTATTCTTCACACTATTCTATTGTTTTATTGACGTTGAAATTGATAGTTGTAATCTACTAAATGCACATAGTATATTTAAATATATCCAAACTTTGTAAAAATATATATATTTTTGTAGAATTAAACGTATTTTCTATTTATGAAAATTAAAATACGTCAACTATTGTATGGTCATGGATATTTAAAGTGTGTGTGAATTTTCTACCCCGCGTCGAATGAATTCCATGGAAGTCTTCATGCTTTTTATGTATCCAACTTAATTCTTTGTAATTGTATTGCAATTGAACAGGTTGATAAAATTGCTCGTGTGGTTGCTTAGAATAGTTTAAAAGGTTGTAAATAAATTGAGGTAAAAGTCAATAACTAATTTTGATCACATTTCTTGAGATCACAATTTTTATCATCTATTCAACCATACATTTCATTAACTTTTATCAAAATATGTTTTAAAAAAAATTAGCTATTTTAATTTTTTTATATGAAACAATATAAAGTTAACATTTTACCCTTTTAGAATTGGTCAAAATTTGGTCAGATCGCTGACTTTTGATCAACTAACAATCAAATTATTGGAATCCGTCCATTTATCTTTTTGCTGTCATAAAATGAAAGGTTTGATATTGTGGTGATACAAATGACACGTTATGATAAAATTTAGCCAAAAAAGGGTTTGGAACTACAGCCAATTATTCCACTAATGTCAAGAATTAGTTTACATGACAACTACATAATATTAAATGATAAATTCATTTAAATATTACATCACGTGATTCACTTAATTGAATATATCAAATGTGATCATCTAGACTGATGCTAGATAATATTATTTTTAATAAATTATTATAGTGTGATGAGTTCTTATTTTCATGTAATGCTCCCTTTTGGGCCTTAAATGCTTGTGATCTGATCTCGGCTATTAATTTTCGAACACCATAAGAATAATGTTAGTGCAAATTACACAAAATCAGAATTTTGAAGGTTAAATTTCAAATTTCAGATGTGATAGTTTTTTATTTCAAATGTCAGATATTAATTCATCTATTTCATGTACCTTTTCCAACTAAATCATAATTACCCAAAGTCTAATTATTTCATCCTCCCCATTCTCTCATCTCTCTATCTTCACCGCCCGTTTTTCTCTCATCTCTCTCTTTCTAAACCTGCCGCGACCACACCATCGCCACCACACCTTCGGGGCCCCAGCAACCCGTCGCATAATCTTGCAGGGCCACTTTCATGCTCGGATCGTCGCAGCGCAAAATATCGATGTTGTGCAGCGATATCGAACACCTTCTCCAGGAGCTCTACGCTACGATAGTATCATCGTTGTGCAGCAGCACTGTGCCGATCACCTTCTCCAAGATCCTACATATGAGATATGCTACATTTTTGGGGATTCAAATTCAATACATCAATAGTTGGAATTCGATTTTGAAAAATATGGTTTTCTCGTTTCTCTCTTTTTCTGATTTTGTTGTGGCCGAAGTTGGGACTGATTTGTGGTATATGTGCAGATGGCGGTGTTGGGTTTGGAGATTTTGTTGGTGGGGTGGTGGCTGTGTTGTGATAGTGTTTGAAGAGATGGTGAATTTTAGGTGACAATGGTGGTGTGATGGCTGATTAGAGGTAGAGGTGGAGGTAATAGGTGGTTGTTGGAGCATGCGGTTATGGGGATGGGATGCAGGGACGATGGGAACACATCATCAATGCACACAAAGTGATGACGCTATTTCTCTGTCTTTTTTTTATTTATTTTTTGTGGGTGTGAGGATGACTGGATGGTGATGTGGTGGTGGTAGAGGCGCTGTTGGTGTTGATGATGGTGGTGGCACGGCATTGAGTGGAGTGGGGCTACGGGATGATGGAGTATGGGTTAAGCTGTGTGGTGGCGATTTTTGTGGTGGTGGGTCTAGCGGTTATGTGGTGGTGGTGTTTCGTGTGGTGGTTGTTTTTGTGGTGACGGGGACGATTATGCTGTTGATGCAGTAGTGAGGTGGTGTGGTTGGTTGTGGTCACAGATTATTTGGTTAACTATGACCATTTAATTGGTTAATCTGTAATCAATAAACAACTTGTGATCAATGAAAAAATAAATTGTGACCAAGAAATAATGTGTAACCTAAAAAATTGTTAATTTCGATAATTTGACAATTTGTGACCGATGAACAAATTATTACTTATAAAATTTCTGAATTGTGACCGTATAATAATTTGTGACCTACAAAATTTCTGATTTATGATCGTAAAATACTTTGTGACTAATAAAATTTCTAATTTGTGACAGATGAACAAATTATGACCTATAAATTTTTTGAATTATAACCGTAAAATAATTTGTGAGATAAAATTTGTAATTAGTGTCAAATGGATAATATGTAACTTATTAATTTGATAGATTTGTGACATGTGAATAAATTGTGTCTTATAAATTTTCTATTTTGTGATCGATGAACAACGTGGCCTATCAAACTTTTGAATTGTAACTGTAAAATAATTTATGACATATAAAATTTGTAATATGTGACCAATTATATTGAACCAAATTATATGAAATTGTCACTTTAATATATTTAAATCATGAAATATATGTTTAATTAATTAATTTATAAATAAAATTTTTAAAAAAATCAAAGATTTGAAATTTTACACTCGATGTATTAAAGAATGATCCCATTAGTCAATCAACTTTCTGCCAATTGATAGTGATGATTAGCAAGTTTAATAGTACCTAATATCTAATATCTTCTTGCTAAGAGCATCTTCAATATTTTAAAGAGCATCTTCTATCATATATATATAAAAAGAGTGTCTTAGGAAATTTTAAAAAATAAAGAATCCATAATCATTCATTATTATGCTTTTTCTCATAAGCAATTATTGGTCATCCCTTCCCCATTTTACAAGACTCCGAGTTTTTATTTTGTAGGAATCAGAGAAATGATAGAAAACCATGAAATAATAAATGAAGCATTGTTTAAAGAGTTAATTGGGTTCTCTACATTTGGAGAATCAAATACATTCTGTATTTTAATTTTTGATAATAAAGAGTGTATTTGACACCCTAAAAGGGATCTGACTTTATAAATAGAGAAAATTAGACTAATAAACAATGTCAATATTCTCAATATGGATGATATATTTATACATCAAAGTCGCACTAAACCTCTCAACAAATCTTTCTAAGATATAGGAATAGTTCAATTCTATCAAGATCACAAGTAGAAAGCATCAGTCAGTGCCTATGTTAACACAATTCCAGAAAAAGGTTTGCAAAAGAACATCAAAGCAATCTGTTCAACAAACAACATATTCCAAGTTTTTAGCAAAAATGAAAAATGAAATATCTATGCTATTAGTCTAACTCATACCATATTCGTGCCTGGTTAATTGGCACGTGCAGCGCATGCAAATGTCTCACTTCCGGTAGGGATGGAACCTACCACTTGGACCACCACCATTCCCATATCCTTTACTGCCTCCATATCCACCAGTGCCACTGCCACTGCCACTGCCACTGCCATAGCTTTTCCCATTGCCAAATCCTCCACTACTGCCGGCATTTCCAAAGCCTCTACCACCATCATATCCACCAACATTGTATCCTTTACCCAAACCATAACCAGCAGTTCCACCATAACCAACTGGAGCCCCATAGGCACCGCCCCCATATGCACCGCCACTATACATTGGTCCACCAAATCCATAACCATAGCCATATCCACCATAGCCTGAATAAAATCCTGGAGCACCTGCACCATAATTTCCAGCAAAGTTTCCATAACCACCATAGCCACCATATCCACCATAACCACCACCATAGCCTCTACCCGTCTTACCACTGTATCCACCTCTGAAACCTTCTGAACTACTACCATAGTTACCGACAGATTTTGAACTAGTACCCCTACCGCGGAAACGACCCTCAGTTGAATGATCGAAACCAAATCTTTTTGGCTCAGCCCTCTTTATCTCAACCTGCATTGTTTTAGATCAAAGGCTTAGGTCATAAAAGTATTCCAAAGAGCAAGAATTTGTAGGAAATTTGTCAACTCACTTCTTTGCCATTAAGTTCATGCATGCGACCATCAGAAAAGATCTTATCAACAGATTCTTCACTGTCAAAGGTTACAAAACCAAAACCCCGTGACCGACCAGTATTATGATCCATCATAATTTGGTGCTCCACAATGTCACCATAAGAAGAAAAATACTCCTTTAACTCATCTGCAATATAATATTGCAAATCATTTGGTTAGCAGGAAAGATTTTAATTTTCTATGAGAAGGAAGTGAAATATAAGAAGATCAGCAAGAATTACCTTCATGTAATGTCAGTGGAAGACCGCCGACAAATATTTTCTTAGTTTTTGACACTCCTCTAACCTGCATGTCCTCTCTAGGTACTGTTCTCTTCACTTCCACCTGGCAACAAGTACAAATAAAATTCACCAGCTCAATTCTCTTCCATGATGAAGAAAAAGAACTGTTGAATAAATAGGATAAAAAATTTCCTACCACTCTTCCATCAATGATATGTTCTTCCTGCAAAACCTTATCAGCAACTTCTGGATCAGCAAATGTGACAAATCCAAAGCCACGTGGTCTTCCAGAGATTCTATCCAACATTATCACTGAATCTGTAATTTCTCCGTACTTGCTGAAGTACCTGCTGAATGATTCTGAAAGGAGAAGCCAAAACACATCTCAGAGAAATTACTTCGAATAACAAAAACCAGCAACTTGAAACGCTGTGGTACAGTCTAAGCTAAATACAATATATGCAAGGTGATGAACATGAAGAGATATCTCAACAGTCAAAGAAGTCTCTATGAGTACTGGATAAAAATATTTTATGAAATGTTGGATATATCTCAATTAAGTCAGTTCTTCAACCTCATAGTGCAAAAAATTCTTCCACAAGTATTCATCGACATTTTGAACTCAACGACCAGCCACAATGACCAAAGACCAAAGATTTCATACCAAGTGCACGTGAGGTTGGATAAAGAAACTTAGCTAAAGATCAAATAGCGTGCTACCCAGGTAGAAATACCCAAGGAATGTAGAGTTGAGAAAATTGTCACTCAATGGAATCCAGAAAAGAGATGCATAGTTTTCTAAGAGAATGACAACACTTATCACAAACACAGACTTAACATTCAAACTTTTAATGGTTGTCTTTCAAAATACAATTTAAGACTGACATTTATACTAGTAAGAGCATGCTATGAAATGTGTACAAATGTATTCTACTAATAAATTAGTATAAAAACATGAATCTTATTAATACATAATATTCATCTCCTTATTTAAAGTTAATGGGAAGATAAATTACAAATTACAGTGAACCCTTTTCAAGATTAGAGTCACAATGTGCCTGTTTCTTGTAGAACGAGTTACCGACATGAATGAATTACCCCTGGAGGAATCAAATTATGGATAGGGGTGACAGTCATTAGTCCGACTAACTTGGCCAGACCACATTGGTACACTCAGAAAAAATAGCCCCTGCTTAGCCTCCATTTTGTAAAACTTATTTTTCTTCAAACTCATGTTCAACCACATATTTTATAGGATCCAGAACTTTCATCTACTTTTTAACCACACATCCCATCAACTTTTCTCAAAATCTACTAAAAATCTCATTTTTATTTAAACCAAACAGGGGCATAGTCAACCCCAACACTTAAATATTCACAAAAGAGTTGACCTCAGGGACAAAATTAACTGGAATGTCTACCTCACACAAATTAAAAAACCCCACTTTAGCAGATTCTAAAACTGATTTTTTAAGGCCACTAATTCATGTTTCTCTCTAACCATCCTCTAAAATCAGCATCTTATATGAAACTAAAGATTTACATTCAGATGCATCAAGTGGACAATTAAATACTTGATGTTTCACTCAAGCAACTTATGAGCTAAGAAGGCGGATGCAAAATACAGAAAAGGATAAGGCCCTATTCTCTTTACCATTTTCAAGCCGTTTTCTGTTTTCGATTTTCCAAAACAGTGAAACACATTCTCTTTCCCATTTTCGAAAGCGCGTTTTTGAAAACAATTGAAAAATTTATAAAGAAAACCCAAAACGACAAATTTGTCATTTTGGGTGTTTTCAGTTATAATCAAATCAAAATTTTCAAAGCGCGTTATGGGGTTTTCAAAACAATTTTTCAAAATGTCAAAAAGAACACATTTTTCAAAAATCTCAAAATGGACACTCAAAACACAAAACACGAAATGAATTCAAAACTCAAAACACAAAACTGAAACACAAAGAGAACAACCCCTAATTGTTTCCATGGTTTCTGTGCATATCATTAATATTTTGATTGTAGTACATGCAATAAGTAATTAATTATTTTCCATCTCAAAATCCTTAATAAGTAAATGATCTTTTTCTTTATGTAAAAATATTCAGATCTTTCATCCTCTCACAACCAAGATACAATATATTCTCAGGATCAGTCAAACCAATTGTGCCAACTCTAACTTATCCCTTCAAGGAAACTCTTACTCTCCAAAAACTAGAGCTTGTCTCTACACATCAAAATTTTAGTCTAAAGAAAGAGAAATACGAACACGATCAGAAAGATGCATGTTTAGAATGAAATTAGAACATAAACTCACACAGCAAAGTCTTCGGGTTATGATATGATAACCTAGATAAACTTGAATAATTAGAAATGCCACAAAAGCTCCGTGCAGTATAAATCCATGCACTGTTAATTATAATTCTAGTTGCTTAAGAATGCATTCAACATTTCAGAACAAAAAAGGTAGCTTCCTAGCACTGGATCACAGAATTTTAATACGGACAGAGGGGCAAACCTCGGAGTTTCAAAAGGAAGGGGCAAAAGATTTCAAGAGGCAGACTACCACAGCATGACTACCGAAAGTATCATGGTCTAAACAATTTGAAATACACAAAAACGCAGAAATCAGCTTGCTTAAAACAGTGGATCCAAAATAAACGGTAAATGAAATGCAATTTGCGAGGCAGTTTCCCAATGTTATTGTGCCTTATAGAAGGAAATCAAACAAATTGAAGTTGGAAAATTGTGGTTACATGGAAACACTGATGACATTTTTCATCTCAAGTTCAATCAGTACAAGTTTAGAAAATTATAGCCATCCAACAACAATATTCATTCCATATTTAGCAGCATTTCCCTAAAGTATAACGTTTTGTGCAGGATCTTGGTAATCATAGAACAGCCTAGAGATTTACTCATTAATAACAAAGCATATAAATCCAAAGAAACCCGCAACCTAAGTTGGGAGGGGAGGTGAGCACACAAGAGCAGGTGCTTGTTTGGAATTCTTTATAACTTTCAGAAATTATAATACGATAGAAGACACTAGTGGGTCTTACAAAATGTGTAATTAAAATTAAAGTTAGACCAACCAAAATTATAGGTAAAAGAGATCCAAACAAGCACTAAGAACTGAAATAGGCTTACTAAGAAACAGAACCTCAAAATCAATCATTTTGCAAGAATATAGAATGTAATACATTAAACATCAATTTGTTGAACAAAAGAAATATAGAAGCCTGTACATTCTCTCAAATCGCAACAACAATCCTACAAAATCAAAAGAAGGAAGGTTGCACATTGTACCTTCCGAAGTCTCCCACGCAATGCCTCCAACAAAAAGTTTTCTATCACAAGAAGAGGAAAAACAAAAAACCAACAGTTACTGCCATTTTCACCGCACTCATATTTCTTGGGGATCAAACCCAACCCTTTCACTCCTCATAATACAAACTAAACTAAGCAAAACATTGCAATCTAATATATAAGCCCTTACGGACCTATGACACACAAACTACACAACTAACCCTGCTGAAAACGACGAATCATGCTTTAAGTCATGACGGGTTGCACTATCGACTACGTTATCATTCGACCCATAGTTTCGCTCGTAAGGTTGTTCCTCTTCTTGTTCGTACTGGTCCTCATACTGTTGGTGCTCTTCGAGGTCGCCATAAGCGGCAACGTTTTGTTCAGCTACAACATCATAATCCATTTGTTCTATTCTACCTATCAAACCTGCAAATAAGTAAAGATCATATTTCTACTCGCCTCATTTGTTTTACCAATTCAAAGGCTGACAATTCTTTTGAAGCCTAAAAATAAGGAAATCCTAAACAAACACTGAACCTGATAATTGATTATAACGGACCTGCTAACTAGCTTTTAATTTCTACAAGAATGCGAGAGAGTTGAGCTTGAGCACAATGAGATGAGGATTGCAGAGGAACCCTAGCTTCTTTTCCTGTGTAGAATAATCAAAATTTGATGCGATAATGGAGTGATATTTTAAGAGAATTTGCACTTTTCATCCCCAATATTTTTACAAAAGGTAAAAAAATCCACTGTTAACCTTTTTTTGTTTAGCAACATCCTCAATCTTTCGGTTATATAACAATATTCTTGATCCCCTCCACCATTTTTAGCCCCTATTTTACAATCATTAAAACAAAACTCTTTTTTTGCAAACTCATTTTCAATTAAACATTCCCTCGATAAAATATTGTGTACGTAAATTCAAAAAAATAAATTCTACTTTTTAACCACATGTTCACTAAAAACTCACTATTTTAAAATCTAGTTTTACCAAAAAAAAAAAGGAAAAAGAAAAGAAAAACCCCTCATTTTAATGGTTGTTAAACAAGGGCTTAACAAATGACGAATTTTCCTTCTATTTTAAAAAAATAAAAGAAAACAGTAAAAAATAAATAAATAAATTGAGTTTCGTAACTTTTCAAAACGTATAAATAATTTTCATTTAAAACAATCAAATACATGTCTACGTACATATTAAAATGAATTTACAAAAAAAAAAATGATTTGATAAGAGATCATAGCCTGATAGCCTACATAAATTTATTTTTTTATGTATTAATGTTTATTTAATTGTTTCTATATATTATTTGTCCCTATTTTTTATTGTTTTACTTTTTCTTTTTTCTTATTTGTTTATTTGAAAAGAAGGACAAATCCAAAATTTAATTGCCAAAATGGAGGAACTTACGAGTTTTGAACGAATTATGCTTAAATAAAATTGAATGTAAATTTGTTACACTGTAAATATTGTAAACGGAAAGAGCAAATTTTATGATTGAATTAGATTACAGTGATGTTGGAGTAAATCTATAAAGTTGGGCTTGGACCTCACAAATGGGTCAATCTATAATAACAGATGGGAAAATTACACACAGCCTTTTTTTTTTAGTGGAAGTTACACAATATTAGAATTTTCAACTCCCAATTTCAAAATACAGATTTACAAGTTTTTATTTCAAAAATCGGATATTAATTAAAATTTTAATATTATTATTATTAAAATTTAAACTAATTCTCCCCGAACCCTAAAGCCAATTTCAACTCTCTTCTCCATCTCTCTCTCCTCTCTCTTATCACTCTCTCTACCAACCTACCACCATCGCCGTCGCATCGCGTCGCCACCATCGTTGCCGTCCGATAACGCCACTATACCACCACTGCTCTCTCTCTCTCTCTCTCTTCCATCACCCGGTTGCTAATTTTCCTCCCATATCAAACGCGCGAAGCATCCTGTGATTGTCGTTGCGCACCGCTTGAAGCAGCACTACAACTGTGGCCGATTAATTGGTGAATCTGATCTCAGTATGACCGCACACAACTAGCAGCATTCTGGTTCTAGTGATGGCGCTGTGGTGATTGCATTTGTGGATCCAATTTGTTGGTTTTTTTGGGTAGCTGTGGCAATGATTTTCTTAGATCTTGTTGGTGGCAGTGGTTTGTTGGTGGTGATGGCGATTTTGGTGTTGTTTGGGTGACGAGTTTTGTGCTTGCGATTTGGCGTTTAGGCGACAATATTGAATAATGTTGGTGGCGGTGGTTTTGTTGGTGGTTGGGCAGCGATTCTATTAATTTTTGGGCAACAATTTTGTTGATTTGGGAGGCGATCTGGTGTTTGTGCTATCGTTGGATCTTGTTGGTGCGGTGGTAACTGTGGTTTTGTTTGTGGTTGTGGTGACCCGGTGGTGGTGTTGGGGGATTTGAAGTTGAAAATTTGTTGGAGGTGGTCGACGACGATGATGGTAGGGTTGGGGATTTTTTTGGGTTGTAGGAAGGGGGTGGTGGTGGTCTAGCGATAGGGTTTCGTTGTCATGCTGTTGGTGGCAGTGATGAGGTGGTAGTCACAAGTGCTAGTGGTGGTCACAGATTATGTGGTTGTTTGTAACCATTAAATTGATTAATGTAATCGATAAACAAATTGTAACCAATAAAAAAAGATAAATTGTGATAAAAAAAAAATAATGTGTGACCTAAAAATTGTTAATTTGTGACCGATAATTTGATAATTTGTAACTTATAATATTTGTGACTTGTACCTATAAATAAATTGTGATGTTTCAATTTTTTATTTATGATAAATGAACGAATTGTGACTTATAAATTTTTTAATTGTAACGTTAAAATATTTTGTGAGATAAAATTTGTGATTTGTGATTAATGAATAATAAGTAATTTATTAATTTTATAAATTTGTGACTGATGAAAAAATTGTGACCTATAAAATTTTCTATTTTTTTATTGTGAAATAATTTGTGACCTATAAGTTTTTTTATTGTGATCGTGAAATAATTTGTGACCAATTAATTTATAATTTATGATCAAATTATATGGAATTGTGACCTTAATATATTTAATTAATAAAATATATGTTTAATTATTTAATTTTAAAAATATCTGAAATTTTGAAATTTTAAACTTAAGTTCTTAAATTTGAAATTGGTGAAATTTAACCTCTTAATTATGAATTTTCCCTTTTTTTTATATCTTTCTATTTCAAAAATCAAAATTTAAGTTTATCTTCTAAAAAATCAAATACATAAAATATCCTACCCTATCTCACGCGACCCATCCTATCACTTGATTCAATGCTTCCCAACCTAAAATCAAATCCCTCAAATTGTCTTGAACCCTAATCAATTAACTTCTTCTTCATCGATTAGCTTCTTTTTCATGAGGCAGCACATATTCCTCTTGTATAACAAGGCAATGACTAATTTTGAAGATGATAAATACAAAAGCAATTGGTGTGCTAATGCAATTACTGTGGATGATAGTGCACCTACTAGTTAGTTATTAATTTCTACAAGAATGTGAACGAGTTGAGTTGAACTAGTCACAATGAGAGGAGAATTTCATAGGAACCCTAGCTTCTTTTTCTGTATAGAATAATCAAAATTTGATTAGATACGGAGTGATATTTAAGAGAATTTACACTTTTCATCACCAATATTTACAAAATATAAAAAATACACCGGTAACCTTTTCTGGCACAATACATCCTCAATCTTTCAATTATATAACAAAAATCTTTATTCCCTCCATTTTGAACAATAAATGATGGGTTTTCCTTCTATCTAAATAGAAAAAAAAAAAGCAGTAAAAAAACACTGCAAATTTAGTTTCCTTAAAACAATTAGATACATGTCAGCACATTAAAATGAATTTACAAAATAATGATAATAATAATTGGATAAAAAATCACAACCTACCTAAAAAATCAACAGCCTACATAAATTCCTTTTTTTTATGTATTAATGTGTATTTACTTGTTTTAAGCTAGTTTTATTTGTCCTTTTGGAAAGTTGTGGGACTCCTTTTATAATTTGTCCATATATTTTGTTATACGGCTTTCTTTTTATTTCTGTTTATTTAAAAAGAGGGATAAATCCAACTTTTAATTTCCAAAAATGGAGGAACTTAGAGTTTTGAGTTAGAGGACATTGATGTCAGTGTAAATTTATAAAGTTGGGCTTGGGAATCGCAAATGGGTTAATGTTTGACGTTTCATTGGTTAGCACCAAACCAACAATTATCGGTAGCAATGTCATCAATAACGTTATCAACAATCACCGACAATATTTTGATCACTAATAGTCGATAGAAGAGTTGCGTCAATTGATTGAAACGCATCATTATAAATTACAGTGCTTCAGTATTTGTATTGATTCTTGTTCAACCACTTTGGGATTTAGTGTAAATCTATAAAGTTGGGCTTGGGCTTCGCAGATGAGTCAATCTTTGACATTTCATTGGCTAGAGTCAATGTACCACCATCAACAATTACCGGTAGCAATATCGTCGATAATGTTATCGGCAATCATCGACAATATTTCTATCACTAAAAGTTGATGGAAGAGTTGTGTCAATTAATTGAAACAAATCGGTATAAGTTCCAGTGTTTCAAGAAATCAAAGAAAAAATGCAACGGTATTTGTATCGATTCTTGTTCAACTAAGGTTACAACTTTGGGATTCGAGGTTTTGAGCAACCTCAATAATATGTCTCAAATGGTTTCTGATACTAACACTTTCATTAGCCATGTGGTTTAATATGAATTCAAAATTCAAAGCAAGTGCTTTCCCCCGTCGAACTCCAAGATTGTCAAGTTCAACCTCACATCCGAAAAATAGCTATACACTAGAATTTGAAAGATACTTTAAACTCTCATGGAGCTTAGATAGCTTCTGTCCTACAATACCCAAGCCTTCTCCATGTGCATATGTTGACATGGAATCATCGATACATGTAATCCAGTTATAATGTGGCCCTTCTAACAAGACTACTCCCCCGACCAATATAAAACATGTTATTTATAGTCGACGACTGTCATAATCATCCTATGTGACGACTTATTATTTGAGGTATTAATTTTCTATAATTCTGTTACATCAAATATGAAACATAAGAATGACTAATGCATTCACTGACTATGAATAACATTACTCAATATAAAAATTAACTATACGCATTCTTCAACCTTGATTATTTGTGCAATGGAACTAGGGCTGGGCCCATAACCCCGAAAACCGTGGATCCGACCCGACCTGACCCATCCCGATCGGTTCACAGTTTAAATATTTTCAAACCTACCCAACCCATTATCTGTAACCCTATTTCCAAATTCTAACCCGTCCTCCCAGCTTCAAAACCCCGCCTCCCTCTTCGGGTGGTAGTGTGTTGGGCCGGGTCGGGTCGGTTTTGGGCCAAACCCGACCCGACCCAATGCCCTTTTATCTTCTCATTCAATTAATTACAGGGAGCATAGAGAGGGAGAGAGAGATCGGCGGAACAGTGAACACAAGTTCTTTTTCAACATGTACTTTGAAATCGATACATGTAATCCAGTTATAAGGTGGCCCTTCTAACAAGACTACTCCCCCGACCAATATAAAACATGTTATTTATAGTCGACGACTGTCATAATCATCCGATGTGACGACTTATTATTTGAGGTATTAATTTTCTATAATTCTGTTACATCAAATATGAAACATAAGAATGAATAATGCATTCACTGACTATGAATAACATTACTCAATATAAAAATTAACTATACTCATTCTTCAACCTTGATTATTTGTGCAATGGAACTAGGGCTGGGCCCATAAACCAGAAAACCGTGGATCCGACCCGACATGACCCGACCCGATCGGTTCACAGTTTAAATATTTTCAAACCTACCCAAACCATTATCTGTAACCCTATTTCCAAATTCTAACCCGTCCTCCCAGCTTCAAAACCCCGCCTCCCTCTCCGGGTGGTGGTGTGTTGGGCCGGGTCGGGTCGATTTTGGGCCAAACCCGACCCGACCCAATGCCCTTTTATCTTCTCATTCAATTATTTACAGCGAGCATAGAGAGGGAGAGAGAGATCGGCGGAACAGTGAACACAAGTTCTTTTTCAACATGTACTTTGAATCGCTATTACCTTTCTTAGTGGTAGTATTCTTCTCGAGCTCGCTTAAGTTGACGTCCAAGAGCAGC
>CAIGRP010070448.1:0-23760 GCA_903798385.1 Fraxinus cuspidata
AGTAAACGAACAACAGTATGATCACAGAGAAACCCAACTGGAAAACACTCCGGGCACTTTGCTAGTCAATCCACTATAAACGACTTTAACAACTTACAGTCTATCAGACTAGACAACCCGTACTATCTGATCTCCCGACTGCACTCCTTACAGCTCTCCGTGGATCATGTGCTCCCTTGCACCAATCCTAAACTGTTGTTGCCAAAACTCTCAATTGAATCTGCTACCCTGCAGTACTCCTAGCCTTGTGGAATTGTCTATCTCTCATGGATCAACGAAGAACACATTGTTCTTCTCAGACTGGAACTCCAGTCAACTTTCCTCGATCTTCAGAACTCTGACCAGATGTAGAGGAAGTAGTGGTTTGATATTTGGATTATAGGAATGAGTTTTTTCTCACCAAAATAATCAAGATGGATGGAGGTTGAAAGATGGAAAATTTGGATTATAAGAACGAGGTTTTTCTCACCAAAACATTCATAATGGATGGAGGTTGAAAGATGAAATATGTTAATTCTCTCACAAATTAAGCTCTCTCAATATTCAACCAACTCATCAAAAACGTTCATAGGTGTTTTGATATTTATAGGTAGGTTAGGAAATGAATGGGCCGGGGAAAAAGCCTTTAAATCGTGAATTAAAAATTTTTCGGACAACATTGTCGCTCAAACGATGGCTCAGCCATAGGCTGTAGCTCGAGCGAAGTAGGGGCGAGAGTCCAACAACGATGTTTCTGCTTTTGTAGCTCGAGCCAAACCTTGGCGAAAGTCTAGCGAAAATCCGCACCTTTTTTCTCTTTTTTCCATTGTCGAACCCGAGACCTAAAAAACATATTTTCATATAATTGCACATTACTCCTTGAATTTTTACAACATTTAGGATTAAGTCCCTTTTGTTTACATAATGTAAATCGCCAATTACATAATAAAAAAAACCTAACAAGCTCCCAATTTGGCATTCTGTGACAAAACTACTAACTAAGTTAAGGCAGTAATCAAAAATAAAGTTTAGACTCAAAACCTATGACAAAATGACTGACTTGAACAATTCTGTAGTTTAATCAGCACATATTTCCTGAAACCAATAACTTAACACTCAGTGTAAAATGTGTGGAAAAAAAGTATAATAACGAAGACACATTGGTACTACTAAAACATCAAATTTAATTTAGCAGAACTGAAATAAGCAATTCAAAAAAAATATTTGAGTCAATATTATCCTCATTTTTGTTATAAAATGACAAGGGATCAAATTATATGAATGCCAAAATAAAAAAATATTCTTAAGCAGTAATAGATAGGCAAAATATATGTATCTATATCTCACCCCAACGACCACTCAGACACAATATAAATTGTAAATCATAAACTGCAAGTCATAAAAATGATACCAAATTTATATATAGTAAAATGTTAAGTACATCCAGATATTATATTTCATGTACGTCCAAAAATTTAGATAAAGACTCTTCCTACCATTAGACTAAACCAAAAAATTGCCTATCGACTGTACAAATACTATGAAGCACCAGCAGCGTCATCGGCATCATTAGAATCCGTCCTCTCCTTAGAAGCATCGTCCCAGTGACAATGAATCCATGGGAGTCCACGCTGAACATAGCCAACAGCACCCCGAAGTATAGTGAATTCGACAGTGTGTCGATCAACTATAGCACGCAACTGTGTGATCTCCCCCATTATACGAGCCCGCTGCTCGATAAGCACAGTCATCTGTCCCAAAAGAACGACTGACGGGTTGATGGGAGCAGACGCGGAAGGAGCAGACTCAGGAGAAGGTGGAGGTATGAATGCAGAAGGAGGAGGAGCCGAAGAAGAGGAGGGAAAATCGGTGGGCTCTGGAGTAGTAGAAAATGAAGGGAAATCGGAGGAATCAAGCGAAATAAGGTCATCAATCGGATCAGCCGGCACAGTCGGGTCAACTAGGTGTGTAGGCTCAGAAGAAGCATGAGACCTACTCTGGGCGATGGTAGTGTGGCCAATTGGCCGAGAAACCCGTCGAGGAACCTCCTCGGGAAAACTAGCTCCTAGGGCAGTGACTAACCTATAGATGAGACAAGCATAAGGCAGCCATCCTGAGTTCCTGTGGTCCGAAAGGCCCTCAAATCTGCTGGCATATGAAGGAAGGCAAATAAATGGAATCGCCATGCAGAAGAGCATAAAGAAAACGAACATTCTCCATCAGTAATGAAGAAGTATGGGAGACATGCCATAGATTCGTGCACACAATGCGCAACAGAATCTGGCGCTCGGTCGGTAGAGAACCAGGGCGAATCGCACCTAGACCTCCCTCCAATAATGTGTTAAACACATTAGTTTGGCAAAACCCCATACAACATGCATAGGACAAAGTAAACACATTATTTTTTAGCAAAAACACTTGACATGTCATAAATGGAACGATTAGAGCGACAGCCGACCTTCTTATTTAATTACTTATTCAAAGTCAAGTGAGAATTACTGTCAAGATAAACATCGTTATGTGAAAGAAAATAAAAACTACTGAAAATGTTAATTTTAATTCGTTGTTAAGCATCCATACCACATGCTATGAATTAATTTGCATCTGGGGTAAAATTGTAGTTGCCGGCTCCAATTTTACACAAATTTTCAATTTTATTCCAAATGCATTTTTCAGCTACAAATGGATCCTCAAACTTCAATTAATTGGAGACAACTATCGAGCAGTTTCCTTTTGGAAATATTCGGCATAAATTATCACCACCTTCACCAACCTTTGCACCTATTTTTTCTTTTGTCTCCAACTTTTCTTTCGACAAACAGACACTCATGCTTCGATTAATTGGCGCCAATCGTCCATTTGGATGGTTTCCATCTAAAAATTTCATTAAAGGGGGTTTGAAATAACATGATTGTCCATAAACCTAAATAAACAAGAAAAATATATATAAAAATTATCTTCTCTTGTTTATATAAGTTTAAGGGCAGTTTTATAATTTCAGAATTATAACTTTTGAGTGGAAACCGTCATTAACACGAATTAACAAAAGTTTCAGGATCTGTTCGTCAAAAAAAGAAAAGATTGGCGGGAAGATCGCAAAAGGGCCAAAGGTTGAGGATGGTAGCTATAATTTACCCTTGTTTCTTTTAAAAAACAAAATATAGAAAAAATGGATTTCCTTTTTATGGAGGGTGCAATCAATGATAGAGACGGGCTGTTATATTCAGGACCGGCACCTACGAGAGAATGTAAAAACCATTTAGCAGACAAAGCGACTGGTACATGACATGAGCTAAATCTCCCCCTTTCTTCTGCTTCATTTCAGACACAACACCCAGAAAGAGGGGTGGGGTGGGGGTTGGAGTGGGGTGAGGTGAGGTGAGGTGAAGCTAGAGGAAGAGAGAGATCTTGAAATTACGTGGAGAGTTGGACTTTAGCATGGAATTTTCTCCAAAAATCCGCCTTACGTTGAGTACAAAGCTTGTTAACAACTCACCTTGAAATTTACTAATTTTTAAGAATCCCTTTGTCCCTTTATACGTTAATCTCTTTCTTTTTCTCTGTCTTTCTTACGTTGTCAACTCTCCCCTCCTGTCCTCATCTGCACTTTGCCTCTACTTCACGACCCTCCTGAGGCCACCCCTTCAAGAATTGTGAAATTTCACGTTTTTTTTCCTTCTAACAAACTTTCTACTTATTCAATATTTTTTCTTTAATAAGTTGGGTTTGTTATTTTGTGATTCTGGGGTGGCTATGGATTCGAGGAGGCATTTGGTGCTGTTTTTATTGTTGATCGAGTTGATATGTGTGGTGAAGGGCAATTTGGTTTTCAAAGTTCAGCATAAATTTGGAGGCCGTGGGAAGGGGATGGAGGCCTTAAGGTCTCTCAAGGCTCATGATTCTGGCCGCCATGGCCGAATGCTGTCAGCCATTGATTTTCAGTTAGGCGGTGATGGGAAGCCTACACATGCAGCGTATTTATTATAATCATATGCTTTTTTTTTTTTTAAATTTATATGCGATGCATCTAAGCATTTGTGTTTATGGTATAATGTAATAGTCGGTTTATTGAAAATCAGGTGTTTATGTATTGTTTTGGTTATTGTGAATGTTTGATGGCATGAAATTGAGGACTTTGAATTAAAATTTGTGAAGAATCAAGATGAATTTAACTTAAAATCATTTTTGTTTTGTCAAAGGCAGACTTAAAGTAAAGCATATTCTTATGAATGATGAAATTTCATTGGAGTTGGCACAATGGATTATCATCCAAGCTGCCTCAAATTTCATATCTTGTTCTTGCTTTAGTATTAAGAAATGACAGGTTTTTTCTGTTATTTGCTTTTTTTTTTTTAATATGTAGTAGTGGCAATCATTAGTATACGTGTTCATATGTACGTAAATGCGAATATGACTCTGTTTTATTATGGCTCCTTGTATATGGGGAGTTAAAATTATGTGAAAGCTGGAAAAGGAAGACTATGGAAAGTTTTGATATCTTTGCATCTCTTTATCATTTCATTATATGTATTAAAGCTTTGTCGTTGTTGAAGATGTTGAAGTTTTGTATTGATTATGAAAGGAACTCTAAGAAAGGAAAAGGAATGTAGTTAATGAGGCAAGAATTTCCTTACGTAGCATGGGGGGAATTGAAATTGATTGGTGTTGGATTTGTTGCCTATATCGAGAACACGACTTAAAACCTGTGCTGGAACTTTTCATTATGTGATATTATATGACAATTGCATATATGAATACTTGTTTACATTCATGCACATTTTATTGCTATTAGCTTTCCTTGCAAAATGGCCGTAGCTGTCAGAATCTCTAAATCTCTATATGTTGCTCCTTGTTTTGATTCGGTTTTTTCTGCTAAATATCATTTTTATTGCGCCAACTTCGAACATCCGAAAATCGCACATGCGCTCTTAATTTGTTTCTTGACAACGGTTTTTATGATGGGTTGTTGCAGGCTCTATTACACCAAGATTTCTATTGGGTCTCCTCCGAATGACTATTATGTACAGGTCGATACAGGAAGTGACATTCTCTGGGTGAATTGTAAAGACTGTGACCAGTGTCCTACAAAAAGTGGCCTTAATGTATGTCTTTCTCCTTTATTTTTTCATTTTCTTTTAGCCATCTTTATTTGAAGAATTGGGATTCAAGCTGTTGAATACAGAATCTGGTTGCTTACATATTTCAATTTTCAACTGATGCATGCCACTTAAGACATGTTTGGTTCTGAGTATTGTACAATGTACATTACAATAGACAAGCTTCTATATTCTTTACTTTTTTTATATTGTTAAATTATGTGCATTCTATCTTACAAAACGCACCATTAAGTGCTTGTCATACTGGAATTAGAATGACTTGTTTTAGGGTATGTTTTCATCCAACAGATACCCTTGAATCAGTATGACATAACGGCCTCTTCAACAGGCAAGAAAATCATGTGCGATCAAGAGTTTTGCAATACTGTGTTCACTGGTCCAAATTCAGATTGCAAGGTTGGAATGGCCTGTGAATATGGCATCACTTATGGAGACGGGAGTAAAACTGAGGGCTATTTTGTCAATGACTATATCAAACTTGATCAAGTGTCGGGAAACTTTCAAACGACAACCATGAATGGGTCAATAGCATTTGGGTGAGATCGCATTTCTGATCTTAGAGCCTTCCATTAGGTCTCTCTGTAATTTGATTCCAACACTTGTATTTGCTTTCTATTTATTTAGGCATCTAGCATGTCTGGTTGTGCTTAAAACTAAGTCAAACTTACTTTTAAGTTACTTATTTTTCCAGACATGATATTTCGAAGTGACCTTTTTTACTACAAAACTTACTTTCAAGCAAACGAGTCTTGGCTTTTGAGAAAAAGTAACTTTTAAGGACAGCCAAACATGCTCTCAGTTATCTGCAGTACAAAATTGAGTTTTTCGGCTATGTTATGAGAATAAAAGATTACACTTGCTTTAACTTTGTTGAAGGTAGTCCTCAGTTTATATTAAGTACTTGAATGCATATGTTAGTCCATTTCAATCTCACAATATGCTGAAGCCATATATGGTATCTGTTTGCATATATTTATAATTTTGTTCACATGGAGATAATTAGACCATTCTCAACTAAATGCACAATGCGTTACAATTCATTATGGTAAAAGCTGACTGCATTTTTTCCCCTTCTTTACAGAAGAACAAGCTTGATCCATTCCATCAAAATCAGCATTTGTATACCCATTCAGCATGCACATTCACTTTCATGTTACCATTAGAGGCTAAATGCACTTGATTAGCTCAACTTGTGTCACAAACTTCAGTAAAATAGTGAAAAAAGCATGTTCTCTGGTATGAAGCTCAGGTCCTTGTAGAAAATTTAGACCCATACATTTCACTGACATCAATAAAACTTAAAAGTGTTACTTGTAACTGAATTCCTATACTATCACTACTTTTAACATGGAAATAACTGGAATTATTCTTCAAACTGCTTTGGACATCAGTTTTCTAAATAAAGTCATCATATTTTTTTGATCATGGGTGTTGAACGTCCCTTCAAGTCCTTTCCAAAATATAGGCTCAAGTGAGTAGAGTGATTATTCAATGCATACAATAATTTAATATGTAGGTGTACTAGTTAATTATGCGAGATTCTTCTCGCAGCATCTTATCTCTTATTATTCCTCTTCTTTGGTTTTTGGCTTTCTGCTAAGTTCATGAACGTCTTCTCTCTCTGTCTCAGATATATCTGAGGTATCAGCCGAGTGTATGGTGGAGTTATTTTGATTGCATTTGGTCTTTCCCGTCAGCCTAGTTATATATGTCATTTATTTTGTGGATTATACTTACTTTCAATTGAGTCGTGCTCTTGCCTGTCGAACAATTTTACCATCTGTGTAATTTCAAGCATAACTATTTATTATGTTACTTTCTTTAGCTTACAAGTTTGTGATCCAAGATAGGTGCTCATCTAAACAATCTGGAGATTTAGGTTCATCCTCTCAAGCAGTCGATGGAATAATAGGTTTTGGAAAATCGAACACATCCCTTCTTTCACAGCTTGCTTTGTCTAAAAAGGTGAAAAAAGTATTTTCACATTGCCTGGATGGAAGAATTGGAGGTGGCATATTTGCTATTGGAGAATTGGAGCAGCCAAAAGTAAATTCAATACCGCTGATTGAAAACGAGTATGTTACTGCATAACTTATTTTGTACCTTGGAGTTATTAGTGGTAAATATATGCAATTTATTTTCATTTTATTACATTGTGTGGGCATAGAAATTATCGGAATATCTATCTTTATTCTTTTAATTAAGTAACAACTATTTAGGAACTTAAAGTTCTTAAGATAACATTTAGCCTTGTATGGTTTGAATTAAAATCCAATTAAAATCTAAAGTCAAAGTCAATAATTAATTTTAACTAAACTTTTCAACCACCCATTTCATCAACTTTTAATCTTTACCAAACAAAGGCTTAATTTTTGGAGAATCTGATCATTACTGTGTAGGACAACTTAAATTTGGTTGCATGTCAATATCATACTTGTTTTCTTTCAAGGTGGTCGGCTTTTAATAAGGAGCAATGAGAACATGCGAAAAAAGGGACGCGGGCGAATTTGAATATTGTGGGCCATCTTATTAACTTAGGCCCTGTTCTCTTTACCATTTTCAAGTCGTTTTCTATTTTCGATTTTCCAAAACAGTGAAAACGCGTTCTCTTTCCCATTTTCGAAAACGCATTTTTGAAAAAAAGTTAAAATTTTGTAAAGAAAACACAAAACGATAAANAAAGAGAACAGCCCCTTAGTTGTTGAAAGGCATGTTCCGTTTGAGATTTTAATTCTACCCAAGTAACTCAATCCATACCCTCATCTGGTAGATGTATTTCAATCACCAATTATGTCTAAGTACAATAGTGTTTTCTTTTTCAGTTTCCTAAATGCCGTGACCTTGCAAATATTATGTATCCTTCCGTCTCCTAAAAGCCTTACAGCATACCTTAAAAATTGAATCTTGACTATAACACCTCTCTACCTTTATGAAGTTGCTGGAGAAGGCAACTTGTTTTCACATTTATTGTGGCCGCCATTTTTTAGTAAGAATTTGTGCTGGCGTTGAGCATTAATTGTCTGTCAGGTTTTTTGCCTTAAACATTGTCTTTGGAATTGACATTTGTTTTATATGCTCTCCATGAAATGTCTGCTAAAAGAAATATTAGTTTGTGCCTTTTGACTACATATAGGTCTTTAATTACAGTTTCGTTACTCTCTTAGGTCGCATTACAATGTTCTTATGAAGGCAGTTGATGTGGGTGGTCAATCTCTAGACCTTCCAACAAATTTTTTGGGCATTGATAACAATGGAAATACAATTATCGACAGTGGTACAACCTTGGCCTATCTTCCATCTGGGCTTTATAATCAGGTTATTGAAAAGGTATGTCTAATGCTTCATGCTCGTTCATCCATTAAACACTTACTTGCCATTTCTTCTTCCTCAGTCCATCTTCTGGTGTACATGCTTCTGTTTTCCTCTCTCTCTCTCTCTCTCTCTCTCTCTAGATGATGGCACAGCAACCTGATCTGAAAATTCATTCAGTCGAGGAGCAGTTCAAATGCTTTTGGTATAATGGGAAGTAAGGCTCCTTGCTACTCCGTGGTTGTGTATGTGTTTGTTTATACACATACGTGCACATTTTTATGCATGGACACAGACATGAAAGACGGTCTCCTTGCTGTTATTTATTGTCATATCCGTGGTTTTTGCCCAACTAATGTTCCGATACAAGTATAACTGTAGTTCAAATTACAACCGTGAAAGAATTTCTTGTAGCATTTGTTTTCATGCCTTTTTGAGGGGGAATGTATTTTAAAAACCCTTGTATAAGCTAACTATGAACACCAATATTTAATATTTGTATTAAGACAAATATACCTGTAAATAAACAAAGTAGTTGTCTCATTTAAGAAACCCCTATGAACAATACTATTGATCGTGCCCAAGAACCATTTGATTGAGTTCTCCCTCTCACCATAGCCAATAATTTGAACCGTGAATGAAGTAGGAAATTGGAATCAAATGAGTTTTCCATCTCTCTCACCATGGCCAAGAATTTTAACGGTGAATGAGTTCTCCGTTGGTTTTTGTGCCCATGGTAACAACATCGTCAGCCTCTTAGGTCTGCTACCTGATGTTAGATGTCGAAATTTTCATATAAAAGATAATTCTTGGTCCATTATGCATTTATCCATTCAAAATAATCGAGCTGGAATAAGATGTCTCTAAAATCACAGTTCTTCTAATGAGATATAAATATTGAAACCCAATTGCAGTGTCCTCATCTTGATATCGGGTCTTATATTGATATATGTCTGGAATAAGATATCTTTCTCAAATGTCTGAGAGGGTCATAAATTTTAACTTTCTTCGTCTTGCATACATTTTTTTTCTTAAAACTTGATTGGGCTAGTAATGAAGGATTTCCAACTTTTCTTGCACTGACTTTGTCTAGTGAGATACGGTGGAGATTATTTTCAGCCCTTAGAGTATCTGTCATCCTACCCGCATCTGTGCTCGATTTTGTTCTATGAGAAAAAAGGAGTTCTGGAAATAGCTATGAGGCTAAATTGTTATAGTTCTGTTAAGATGATCAACTTGTTCTCTGTGGTTCGAGAAGAATGCTAAAATCTTTAGGTGTTATAGTAATCATCATTTAATAGAGAGAAAGAGTTTTGTTTTTTTTTTAAATTTTTACGAGCTAAAGCTGATGTACTATTTTCTGGTTTTATGGTTTGAGGGATTCATTTCTTTGATTTACCATTTTTTTACTTTTCCTCTTCTTGATTGTTATTAGTGAGGATTCTATGTCAAGTATTTTCATATTTTTTTCTCCCTATTAACAAATTTCTTCTTTTATGGGAAGAAATTTAATTCACTTTTTGGTTTCATGTGTTTTGCAGTGTTGATGATGGATTTCCAGTCGTGACTATTCATTTTCAGGGAAAACTTCTTATGCCAGTTTATCCCCATGATTATCTGTTCAAAGTTCGTGTAAGTAAGCTGGATTAGTTTTATTGCATAATTTGCTATTTACTTGTTGATTGTGTTGCATTTGATTCCAAAAGTGCTTTTAGTACAAGGTGGCAGATGTAGCGTTCCTTGATCCTGCGGTTAAGTGGTCCTGGTGGACATTGCAACTTCCTCTTTAATCTATATATTAATTTACAAGGAATATTTTTTTCATCCTTCCGAAAATATAAAACAACACATGTATAGACATACTGTAGAACATCAAATGGTAACAGATATATGCCATATTTCTAAAATCTTGCATTAAATTTCAATTGGTTGAATTTGGAAGTTCAAAATTGATGTTATTTTCTTGGATAATATTTAAGACATAACCAACCATATGACACAATGGCCATTATATGGCGTCGGTTAGGAGAGTTGATGAAATGATAGCAATTGTAAACGTAGAGAATCACACAACGCGACTTCAATTTTGCAGGATAACGAATACTGTATCGGTTGGCAAAGTAGCGGAATGCAGTCAAAAGATGGAAATGAATTGACTTTGTTAGGAGGTACATTTCAAGCTTACCTTCTTTTATTACGTTACTTAGATTTTACTTATTTTTGGATGAAGCGTGCAATAATATGAATTTTTCTTATAAGATTTGAATTACGGGGATTTGGTTCTATAAGTTTTGCGTAGTGATACTCGGACTTGTTCAAGTCAGTTCCTATTAGTCAATTCGATGGTTAAGATAAAAGCTTAAGACTAATGAAATTGGTAAGTTTTATGTTGATTTCCCAGGATATAAATTATGGTTTGTTGCACATATGTTAGTAAATGTGTTGGGAGTTTCTTGTCCATCCCTTTTCTAGATAATGTTCATTAGATCTAATGTTCGGCTTATTGTTTTATATGCACTTCATATCCAGACATAATCTTTAATATTGAAATAGCCAAATAGTTAACTTTACTAAAATGTACAAGAAAGCCGTGATAGTAGTTAATTAATTATAAGCACATATCTCAACGTACACACAAACGCTCATTTGTATGTATAAAAAAGAACTATATGTATTTAAATTTTGATTTAATTGACATTCAATTGCTTTCCTTGAAAAGCAAAGTAAATATCTTGAACTAACGAAACTACCTTTTTTTTTTTTTTTGGTTGGGGGTGTTGGAGTGTGGAGATGTGTGCATGCACGGATATGCATGTGTCATGATTAGGCTAATTATTTAACTTCTTTAGATGAGAATAAATTATCGATGATGACTTTTCAATGATGTTTTTACATTATGAGGTATAAATTAGTTGATGCTCGAATTATCAAGTGACAATTGTTGAGGATTATTTTGTAATTGTCCCAGATTAGAGGGACTAATTGATGAATAAACTTATACTGATGTAGTAGATTTTGTGATTCATTGCAAATGCAGATATTGTATTATCAAACAAGATTGTTCTGTATGACCTCGAAAATCAGACCATTGGATGGAGAGACTACAACTGTGAGTATATTTAGTTATTGCATTGCTTCTGCACTTACAATTTGGTTTTTGGTTTTATGATTAGATTCTCCTTTTCTTGAATTGGTAATGTTGAATAATTTCTGTAGAAATCTGTGCTTTGGTACGTTGTGAGTTATGAACCTTGACTAGACTTATATTTTGAGACAGTCTGTCCCATATTTGTCGCTTCGTCGCTCTGACTTCAGTTACATTCATAGTTAATGTTTATTCGGTTCCTTATATGTCTGCTTTTCTCCGTCCAAACTTCAACTTATACTGGTTTTGGCTTGAGTTCTAGTAAACAGTAACTATATCTCAAAGCAACCTTTAAATCTAACTTTATGTCGAATTTCATTTTCACAAAAATGAGCTTAACCGCTGTCATTCCGTTGTTGATCTCAGGCTCTTCAAGCATCAAGGTGAAAGATGACGCCTCAGGGAACATATATTCCGTGAGAGCCCATCATATTACTTCGGCTTCCAGTCCGATTAAAGTCAATGTTTTACTGATCGTTTTGTTAATAGCCATCCTGCTCAATCTGATAGAATGATCTGTTTCACAAGATTCGACTTCACAAAATGCTGTTCGTGTCGTATGTCAATAAAAGTTCGACCTGAATCTTTGGGTTATAGTAAATAGTAGTTGGAAGCTTTGCTTATGATGTGTTTAGTAAAAAAAAATTGGACAAGACCTTATAGTATAAAAGAAGAGAAAGAAGTTAAATCTGTACGATCTAGTCTCATTACCGATCATGGATGTTCTTATACTGTGTTTGGTAATGAATTAAAATAATGTACGATCGATATTAAATAAAAAAGAATTAAAACCTTATTATTGCACCGTGCCTGTTAACAATGAATTTTCTGAAATATAAATTGTGGTATTTATGTATGTATACATATACTGCATACATCATCGGATGGTAAGTGATCAGGCTTTACAAGGTCGTCCTCAAGAACTGCACAACAAAAATATACAACTGCAAGAAATAGTGCAATCTGGTATATATCTCTTTCGAATCCATCCTCTCTGTGGAAAAACTGGATCAATGAATATAGTATCATGTCAGTCAAGTATATATTACATGGTAGTTTTGGAAACACAGATATACATGTTTGGTCGGGAGGATATACCGTCGATCTTGAACTTTTTTCTTTTTCCTTCTCAATAACATTGATTAATATACAATCCACTGTACCTTTGTTGGGTCACCAGTATCTGGATAGATCTCCAAAATTTTGTTCTCTGAAGCAAACATGGTTCTTCAAGTCTATAGTGAAATCTCCAGCATCTTTTCCAGCCTCAATTGTGGAAAAGAGCCTCCGTGATGTCCAGAAATATGCTCAAACAATGAGGGATGAAGCCGATAAATCCCAGTATTTTTAGGGCTCGGTCAACTGTCTACTTATCTGATTCAGAGTAAACTTGGAGTTCACTTTCACAATCAAGAATCCTCCAAGACTGAAAAGTGAAGATTTAGGCTTCCCTTGAAGTGTCCAATTGATATTTAACACACTAGTTGATAGCATAACCATCTGCTGCACGCTCTACAGAAACAATTACATGAATCAACACAAGTTCATTTCATCACAAGAGATGGAATGCAACAAATGTTCTGATTCAGAAGGGGAAAAAAGGAAAAACACTTTTAATGTGTAAGACTCACCAATGTGGGATTGTGACCTAAAGCATCAGTTGTCCACAATTGTCTCTTGTACTTCTCTCGACCCGTAAAACTTATCCAAACAAGTTGTCTTGCTGTGGCTTCAATAGAGGGAGTGCTGATGCACTCAAAACTCATTATAAAGTTCACCAAAGCCCAACAATATAAACATCAAATTACATAACCAAAGAACAAATCAAAAACTAGAAACCAACTATAAGGAAGTACAAGATTTTACAAATGCTAAAAGTAAAGTAAATACATTCCCTACGAAAAATAGCATAACAAACAACATCATCGACTTTTCTTTTTATCCTATCATTTCCATTGCTTTCCATCTTGTCATTCAATTATGGTGAATAAGTTGTACATTTTTTTTTAGAAGGACAAATTCGATTTCAGTGTCGAGTACTCATAACCAAACCTGAGGAGAGGCCAAAAAGGCCAACGCCTCATGCTCAGATCTTAAAGGGGCCCAAATTTTTTTTCTATTTCCATTACTTTTTATACTCATTTACTCTTGCTCGGTTGCTCCAACCATTGAGACTTCTTCAACAATAATATCGTGAATCACATAATCAATTTAGATTAAGAATACTCATTCCATTGTGTAACACCCTCTCGGTATATATATTTATGTATCGTTACACATATCTTTGTTGATATGACCGTTTATTAACTCTATTTTTTTAATGGTTTTGACTTATTGATTCTATATATTTAATTAATTACTGTACAGTTTCGTCTCTAAATTTAATTACATTTTTTTCAAAATCCTGTTGATCATATCATTGATTTGTACGTGGGATTGAATTGTTTTTCTCGATTTATGATTCGTTATTAATTAATATGAATTTTTGCCTTACGGGGTAATTGGGAGCAATATGTGGTTAAATATTATGTAATTTAATTTTTTCCATCTTATTATGTTACATTATGAAAAAAACATTTATGACATTGGATAATATATCATTATTTTTGTTGCAATAACAATTTATATTTTTCTCTAAAGGTTGTGAGCCCTGTGCAAAGTGAGAAAAATGTTAAAATTTAACCATTTTTGCAAATAAGAAGTTTATTTCTTATTTAAGTGAAATTGAATTCATTACAGTACTTACATACGCATGTAATGGAAAGAAATCTTCTCTCACTATAGCTAAGATAGAAACATTGATAATCGTTGATTATTTTTAATTTTTTTCCATTTTCAGTTTATACATTGTTTGGTAATTTTTTTTTTTTAGTGATGCTATATGGCCAGACAGGGGAGCCACAGCCACGCAGCTTTATTCATTTTTTACAACAAATTTGATTTCATAGATATCTTATAACCATATTGTAGAATGAAAACAAAAATCTTGTTTTGGTTTTGTACTCGTGGAATGGAATATTTAGGAAAGCGACAAAAGGACAAACAAGTGAGTCAAATACCATGGCTCATACCTAAATGTCTGGAGCTCAAAAAAAGAAGAAGAAAGAAAGAGTAGAAGCATTAATTCGAAGCCACGCGGAAGATATGAATAAGTACTTTAATGGCAAATGGGTCCAAAAAGAATTGACGACATCTTTTCATTTTATTTGTTATTTTATTGTTGACTTTAAGTTAACAAATTTACTTCCACAAAACTCTTATAAATGAAAAAAATTGATTGCTTGTTACGATTTAGAAGTTCAAATTCTGAATTTCGTCTCAGGCCCCGCGAAACACGGGTACGGCCTTGCAAGTACTCACGATTCTTGATTCTTAATTTTTTTTTTTTTTGGAACCTCGTATCCCAGTTCGAAATGTTTGATTCTGGTTAAAATGGACACCATACTTACAAATATCAAAATGTGTTTGGTTTTTCATTCCTAATTAGCATTGCACGTGAAAATCACTGATCAAGCCTAACTCTACATCTGGACCCGTGCTAGTTTAGTGCTGCTATGCGGGTTGCATGCCTTTAGGTCATAGTTGGTCCAACGATATGGGCTCTTATGTGTCAACTAAAAAAATACAATGAAATATATATATATGCTGTTTAACACGAGAATATACGACTTAATACAGGTTGAATCAAATAGATTATATGCTAAAGAGTTTATATAATGCAAATATGACTCTTAATATATAATATTACCCATTTGAGTGTGTCTAAGGAAATATAGATGAGATAATGAGTTACAATTGAGGCAGCACGTAATGAAATGGTGCGAACAGAAAAGCAAAATAGAAAGATTGAAGAAGATTTGTAACATTCGACGGATTTTTCTTGAAAGTGAAAAATCATATTGTCAATGAATTTATGGTTGAATTTTAAGGAAATATATAAATTGCAATAGACTTACTTAGAGTTTCAAATTTAGAGAAGGCTTTGAAGGTAAAATACGTGTGGATATTGTTTCTTAGCTCCTGTTTGGAACACATTAAAATTCTCATTCTCATTTTTCTACTTATTTTCAACCACACATTTTTCAATAAAATAATATTTTACATCATATCAATAACTTTTCTTTCTTTTTCAACCACACATTCTAACACATTCTTCAATAAAATAATATTTTCCATCACATTAATAAATTTTCCTTCTTTTTCAACCACACATTCTCCATCAATCTACTATTTCAGAATACATTCTTCCAAAATAATGTGGGTCAAATACACCCTTAATTAGACTTGCACATGAATAACAATGTCCTTTCTATCTTTACAGTTGGACCCCTGTGGTGCTACAACTGGGCAATAGTGGTCTAACATTAGTAGAGGCATGTAACCCACGACGTACAACTCACATTAGTCACGTGAGAAAAGGAAAAGAATGTCCAACAAAGTACGACTGAACACGAATTGTTTGAGACCTAGTTTATATGTTAAAAAGATAGTATTAGACGAATGTAAACTCTATGTAAATTCGAGCGTGTTACTCCAACACATCTACAAAGATCTCAAGAGTGTTTAGAGGAAGTCACGGATAAAAAGATAAAGATACAATTATATAATTAAACAAAATAAAGCTTGTTGTTAACAAGATCTTGAGAAAAGGAGACTTCTATAAATATTTCATTTTTTGTTACTCTGAATTTATAGTGAAAAGCCCACATCCCAATTATATTCGATCGATTCTCTTTCCATTTCTTCTCTTCCATTACAGCTATTAATTTCATCCTTTTATAATGTCTGTATACTTTATGATTTTATTTATTTCAAATTAACGCATATAAAAATCCAGTAATTTTATACATATGGGTGTAGAATGTTTCTCACACGCACACTGACCAAGCCTTTTCTCTCCCTAGTAATTTTTTCTGTGTTGTAAAAAAGTTTTATCGGCGGCTTTTGTGGCGAATCTCATCTCTCTCTTCTCTCTCTATCTCTTCCTTTTGAGCTATTAAGTTTCTCGATTCAGTTTCTGTTTCAAAGGCCCTCTTTTTTCTCCTTTGATCTTGACCATTTTGATTCTGGAAAACTGTGTCAATGGATTACTACCTTTTATTGGTTTGATCTGTTGTTTTTCATGTTTCAATTTTGTCGTTTAGTTCGTTTCTTGGAATTCATTGAAAATTATGACTTCTCTGGGCAGGAATTCAAGGGATTTTTTGGAATTCTTGTATAATCTTGAGCTCTGATTGATCTACTTGAATTTGTGGGTTTTCAAGCATTTGAAGTGTCGTTTACATTTATAATGGATATTGAAGTTCTACCCTTTTTAGTTTTTTTAATTACATTATAATAATTATTACTATTGTAAAAAGAAAATAGAAGAGGAAGAGGGTAAGTTTATACTTTTTGTGTTAATATTTATTGTGTTTAGGGCCATTTAAGGATAAGGGTATTCTTAAATTCCCTCTCCCTTTTTTGGGTTGGAAGCTTATTGTTGTATTAGTGTGTAAGCAGGTGATTTTCCCAATTAAAGAGGGAATTTATGGACAAAGAAGAAGATTTATTGGTGAACTTAATTGGGTTGTTGAAAGTTTTGTGCTTTTAATAATCAAAGCTTCCTAGAGGGAATATGATGTGATTTTATGTGTTGGAATTTAAACTCTAGGTGAAGGGATAATTCATCTAGATTGAGTGGAGAATTTGAGTGTGTGAATCTAAAGATCTTGCAAGGATTTTTCATAGGGATTTCTGTTACGGATCCAAACACGGAAAATCGGAGTTGTGACTGTGTTGCTGATCTGGAGTGCATACTGAATATAATCAGGGCCCTAAGAATGGGGTCCTGCTTGTCCGGGGATTGCAGGAACCCCCAACCTGGGTCTCCTGTGGGGTTAAGGAAGAGAAAGGGCTTGAAGAAGAGGCTTGGGTCTCGAAGTTCATCCTTTGACTATAAGAGGGAGGAACTGCTACATAGGACACCTGGGCGTATGTTCTTGAATGGATCAAGTGAAATTGCCTCACTTTTTACCCAACAAGGCAAGAAAGGAATCAATCAAGATGCCATGATCGTTTGGGAGGTTATCTCCTCCCCCTTTATCTCAATATGATCAGTTTGAATAAAATGAGAAATCGAGAAAAAAGTTGATTGTTAATATTAGTCAATCCATTGATTTTATTCATGTTTCATGGATTTCAAAGTATTGTGCTGGTTTTGCTTTCTGCAGCCTGCACAGTAGTTAGGTGGCAAATTGAATAAAACTATTTGTTGTGAGGTTAATTCCTTGAATGGTAACCGAACTTTTCTTAAAGATCCCACGAGGTCACTGAACTTAAAAACTGCCCCATTAGTCACTTAGCTTTGAAAATTAGTATCTCATCCATCGTTACGTAAATGATGTTTGCAAAGTTGGAAGGGCTTGATGACTTATGTGGCACGCATTTGAAAACTATAAATCAGATTTTTACATAAATCATGCTATAATTAGCAGATTTCGAAAAGCTCTACATTTGGATAAAACCACACATTCAACCGTCATTAAAACCCAAATATGCATTAAATGATTCGTGAATAAAAAATGTCATATAACTATTTACTCAAGGTTAATGTCAATGTCATCAAATCCTTCGTGACTAACGGTGACCATTTAGGGAATTAACCCATTTGTTGTGTATTGATTATTTTTTTATTTTTTTTATTTTTTGGGATTCTTCGCATTTTGTGAATTTCAAAGTATTGCTTTGTTTCTAGTTTTTTTCTAGGATCATTTCTAAGTAATGTGTGATGCATTTTATTTATTTTCTGTGTAAGAGTCAGTTTCTTTTTTAAGTTCTTTTGTTGCTTATTTGATCCGTGCTTTTTTATTGATAAAAAATGTGTTTATTCGTACTTATTTCTCTTAGGGAGCTTTGGTGTCCGTTTGATCAACATTAATTTTTTGCCCACCTTTATATAATTTAAGCCCAGGAAATGAGTCCTTATTCTCGTCTTATATATTTTTATCCATGTCTTACGTTTGATATTACAGTTTGCCATGGACAATGTTTGCAAATGTATTTATCATCTAAATTTAATTTGGAATTTCGTCTCTATTCTATGCATTCTGTCAAAATGCAAGCTATTCTTTTTAATTTTAGTCATATCCCTCCTTTCCTATTAATTATTTGATGATTGACACAAAATATCCTCAATGTACTTTTGCCTTTGCCACTTTATGTTGAAATATACCTTTTAGACTATTTATTTGAAGTTAGGTTTGCATAACCTGATTTAAAAATGATTGTTTTCTGGAGAGGAGGGTTTAGAGGGGGAAAAAAAGTTTTTGTTGTAAGTCTAATTAGATTACCACTTGGTGTCCTATGTTTCTTGGTCAAGCCTTCTAGAGCAAGTGATTTTTCTGTTAATTAAATGCAAACAATTTCTTCTTTAAATGCATATTCTGAACTTTATATACGTCAATGACACTTGGTGATAATTTTATCAAAAACATGGAGTATGTACTCTATCAATCAGTTTATTTTTATTCTGTCTCAAGTTGCTTTCAAGAGATTTCTGTTTACTTATATTTGGTCAAATTTAATATCCAGAATTTTGGTTCAAGAACAGACACGGTCTTCTGTGGTGTTTTTGATGGTCACGGCCCTTACGGTCATATGGTTGCTAAGCGTGTTAGAGATTCTCTTCCTTTGAAGCTAAGTGCACATTGGAAAGTCAATATAAAGAGTGATGAGGTTGTTCAGGGTCTCAGTTTGAATACTAAGGGTAGTATGTGCTCGGAAGATATTTCCTTCTTATCGGCTGGTGAGGAAGCTAGAGCTTCTATAGACTTCGGAGAAACAGGAAAGCATCCCGAGATTTTTCAGATATTGAAGGAATCTTTACTAAAGGCTTATAAGGTTATGGACAGGGAACTGAGAATTTATGCAAATATTGATTGCTTCTGCAGCGGGACAACGGCAGTGACTCTGGTGAAGCAGGTAACATTAAGTACAGCATTGATGCTGATGGGATAATGTGATAAGCATATTTATGTACTTAAGAATGTCTTGATAATTTTTTGTAGGGTCAGGATCTTGTAATTGGATATATTGGGGACTCGAGAGCTGTATTGGGTACAAGAGATCAAAATAATTCACTTACTGCAGTACAGTTGACTGTGGATCTTAAACCTAATCTTCCATGTCGGTACTCTCTCTCTCTCTCTACCAAAAGAAATGATCTTAAACCTAATTTCCATGTCGGTACATTGACTGATTTCAATTCACAAGTTAAAGAAGTAGGATCTTTACTAGATTCTCAGATCTTCTGGTTCTATCCCACTAGGTAAATGTTACTGTTTCTGGTGGTGGATTCTTAGTGTTCTGAGTATGAATTATTGTCCTCTAATTTATTTGTAATAGAACAGAAAATGTTATAGTCCTTCTAATAGTACCTCAATTATTTACAAGTTTGAACTTCTGCAGTATGGCAAAGACCTGCCACATAAACAATGCTGATCTACTTCAGTTCTTTTCTCCATTTCTCTCTCTTTTTCTTTACGTTCTTTCACTATTAAATTCCTCCTTCGGCAGTTGTTTAGCTAATATCCTATGGTTGTCTTTCATATTCATGTTCATGTGAGTAAATAAATTCTTATGTGAAATTCTGTCAAACTAAAATGATCCATTTTGTAAGATATACAAGTATCATCTCTTTCTTAACTCCATCCTTAATTTTTTATAGCGGAAGCAGAGAGGATTCACAAATGTAAAGGACGGGTTTTTGCTCTTCAGGATGAACCTGATGTTGCAAGAGTGTGGCTGCCAAATAACAACTCCCCTGGCCTTGCAATGTCTCGTGCATTTGGAGATTTCTGTCTCAAGGACTTCGGTCTTATCTCTGTGCCTGAAATTTGCTATAAACGTATTACTGATAAGGATGAGTTTATAGTCTTGGCAACAGATGGGGTATGGAACTCAAGTTTTATATTGATGGACTACTTTATTTAATTTCTTGACATTTATTACAGTTTTGGTGTAATTTTCATCGTCATTTCAGATTTGGGACGTGCTATCAAACAAAGAAGTGGTAGACATTGTGGGTTCTTGCCCCAGGCGTTCATATGCGGCCCGCACTCTAGTAGATTTGGCTGTTCGGGGTTGGAAGCTCAAGTATCCAACTTCTAAGGTTGACGACTGTGCAGTAGTTTGCCTCTTTCTTGATTCAAACTCAAACGACCCAACTATTTCGACTGCAAAATCCAAGAAAAATGTTTCTCCAGAGGATTACTTCAACAAGAAAGATGATTCTCTCTATCCAACTGAATTTTACCGTTCTGGTACTATTAGAACTAATGAACAAGTTCTTGGAGAAGAAAATGAAGAGGCTTTGGTAGCAAATAAGGAGGAAGTCTCCGACCTTGAAGAAGCGAATGCGGAGGCTGGAAAAGAGTGGTCCGCTCTCGAAGGAGTCGCCCGTGTGAATACATTATTGACCTTGCCCAGATATGTTCCACCCAAAGAAAAGAAAAATGCTGCTGGAGATACAAATGGTAGGAAATGAAAGCCAAAATCCTTGTCTGGATTTATTTTCCCATTTATTTTGTAGTACCTGCTTTCCTACATATGTTTTTTCTTTCTTCTGTCTCGAAAAATTAGGGCCTCGTATATTTATTCTCGGTTGTGCTACATGTACATAACAATTTACATAATGGTTTACCAACGGATGATGTGGTGAGATTTAATTGGATCAAAATCTCATCAAGCGAATAACTTCTCGACTTACATTTTGAAACATTATGTAAATAGTTATATACAAGAGGCATTTTCCATTTATTCTGGATTGGAGAGGTTGTCCTGCTCGGCTATATTAGATTGTCTGGGAATAATTTTTTTCCTCTCTAGTGTAGGTAGAATTGGAATTTTACCATCATTTTCGAGATTCTTTATAAGAAATTGCCTTCTCCGTAAGATCTTCTGTAGATGTAACGGACAATTATAGAGTAAGGATGACACTTCCCCTCATCATTCTACGGCAGAAAAGTTGAGAGACATTTTCACGAAATAAATAAGATAATACATGTGACAATCAGCACAAAATTAACACTCATTTTCGCAACTGGATAGCATAACCAACGAGAAGGAACAAATGTGTCTATCAGAAGCGTATATAACAGAGAATAAAAAAATTTCAAAAAGTAAATTTAAGCCAGGACAACAACGGGGGATTTTGCTTGTGGTGAACCAAAATGCTCAAGAAGCATGTAGGAAACAATTCGTAGAAGAAAAATGAAGTTCTACTTTTTATCAAGCAATTTCGTTATCAGGATCAAGATTTGGATGGATGCTAACCGAATCTGGAATTTTTGCTCCAGATTGCTTGGACCAATCATACTACAGTGTCACATGCCTTGACATAGTCATTGCGTAATGCCACATTACATTCCATTATTGGATTGTTTTAAACACAATCAATTTTTTCATCAAACCATCTGCTGCCACTTCGGATTATGTCACTGCATCTGTTAAATTCCTTATGGCAAAGTAACAAAATCTTTCAGCCACGTTCTTTGAATACTTATGATAGTATTTTTATTAAATATATAGCCATATGTAAGCAAGCATCAACAATATTTCAACCTACTTGTGCCCAACACCAAACTTTAGCTTCATATACGTCCATGGCAAGCCGTGCATGGATAAAATGATATAAGTACTCTTTTTGTCGTTGCTTATCGTATGAGGGGAGAAAATGTATGCTGATGCTATCAAATTATTAAACTCAACAGAACAAAACACCAACATCGGAGAAGAATCTGTTCTTTAAAACCAGCATTTTCCAAATAAATCTGGACCACCGCATCCGAAAGTGATGCTTGGTCCAGTGGCGCAGCAATGTTCCATTTGCGGGTCTTGATCCGCGTACCACTGTAATTACATCCAAATTAATATAGAGTACAAAATAATAATAATAATAATAATTCCAAGCAAGTAAAACTGGTGATTAAATCCAAGAAACATCAAAATGACATAGGAATACAAACGATTGTGTAACATCCCTAAAATTTTATAGTATAGAATTATTTAGTGATAGGATTTTGGCCTAGGCACATTTTTATAAAATACTAGTTTTTGCCCGTGCAAATGCACGGGATTAGTTATTTTATAGGCAATGTTAGCTTTAAAATGTGTTAAATTCTCCAATAAAATCAACATAAAAGGCCCATATTGTCCCCTACTTAGTTTCTAGTTCCAATAGTCTCATTGAAAAGGAATATAGAAGTCTAAATCAAAACCTTGGTGCAACTCCTCGTTGAACCAGAATGACCTTTGCCTTCCCCATCGGTAGAAATAGGAACACATGTTTGACATTGTTTATCCTGCTCACTACTGGCAACTTGATTATCAACTAAATTAGATCTTTGATTAGATTCAAGTGCAGTGGATTTGTGAGAGTTCACCCCAAGAAGTACGTGATCTGCTAGCGCATTTCTACGTCGCAATGCAGGCTCCATTGGAATGGAGCTACTACTAAGGGAAATTCCAAAAAGTTTGCAGTTCCCTTCTTTGGGTTTCCCGCCATTGTGCTGTTGTTGATATGTAGACTTTGGCTCCAGCTCTCTAGACATAGCGTGTGGTGTTTGGAGATGAGATGAAATTGGTGGTTGCATCAACCAATTACTTGGCAAATTTTCAGCTCTATGATCAGGAAGCATGGAATACTGTCTGAAACCACCATACCTCATATCCCCTTGTACATGAGTTTAAAAGCTAGAATCCATCAAATTAAGGGAAAACCAGAATGAATATTAGACCTTGTGTTTCTGATTGAGTTGAATTTCCCTTCATGCTCTTGCATTGAGATAAATATAAAATATTTCATTATCGGTAGCACTGGCGGAGGACACCATGTATGCGGTGCGCGGACACGGGCACACCGTGCCCGTGTCGTGTCCAAGCATTGCGGACATGGTGTCCTCCGCATTGCGTGAAGGGTGTAAACTTAGCAACAACACTATTATTTAACCATGTCAAATAACATGATTTTCTTGTATAATTTACAAAATATATTTTCTTTTGTTTTAACAAGATCAACACGAACTCTGCCTTTGCAAGGTATGAAAAATCTTCATTGGTTTTTTTTAAGACGGCTCTTAATTCTTCTCCTCCAAGATGAATATGAAACCAATTCACCAACAATAGTCAACTACAAAACCGATGTTATTTGAACTCAAAAAAGGAAAAAAA
>CAIGRP010070454.1:0-22833 GCA_903798385.1 Fraxinus cuspidata
TTCATCCACATGGCTAAGTCTGAGGCTTGGCTATGATACCAATTGTAAGGGCTATGGACGCCACATATCTCCACATTGGTATGATATTGTCCACTTTGGGCCTAAACCCTCATGGATTTGCTTTTGGACTTTTACCCCAAAAGACCTCATACCAATGGAGATATTTGTCCATCATTATAAACCCATGATCCTTCACACTTCTAACCAATGTGAGATTTTGGTCGTATACCCAACAGCATGTTTCCAATACAATACCTATTAGACATACAACCCTATTTGATTTAGATTAAAAAAAAAAAATCAGATTTTTATTATATTTTAATAAAAGTTAATAAAATATGCGGTTAGAAAGTTATGAGACGTATGAAATGTGTAATTAAAATTATTATTGATTTTGACTTCGATTTTAATCAAAATTTTAAGTTGAACCAAACATGGGCATAATACACATACAGGACAGAGCCTTCCCCACCCCATCTCTCCCTGTGTCCATGTATTTGTTTTCTCTTTTTCTTTGAGCAGTGCAATGGGGATTGTTTCGTCAGCTGTAGGAATTGAGAAGAATGTGGGAGACAACAAAAAACATTTGATGACTAAGAATACTTGACACAAACATCTTTTAAGATCCTCTCGAGGGTCACCCTTCCCTCTCACGACTTTATTTGTATGGTATTAACTAACAAAAATAAAATAAAATTAGAATTAAAATTAAAATTTTGTCTATTATACTATTCAATCGACACTATATACCACACCCGCGTTTCACTCACAAGACAAAATTCCCCTTTTCTAACTATATATATCACCCTAAACTCTACCCTAAAATCACCAAAGTTTTTTTTTTAACACTCTCCCTCTCAGTTTGATCCTATTTCATCTTTGTTTTCTGCTTCTCCAATGGCAGATACAGCTTCAGGTTCAATCACTGATAAGATCAGAATGTGTTCAATACCAGAGAAGTTTCAATTGCACTTGGCCATGTTGGCCTTGCAATTTGGATATGCTGGTTTCCATGTTGTGTCCAGAGCTGCCCTTAACATGGGCATTAGCAAGATTGTTTTTGCTGTCTATAGGAACATTCTTGCCTTGCTTCTCCTCCTTCCCTTTGCTTACTTTCTAGAAAAGTACGTCTCTAAAATCGTTTTATTTATAACACATACTTAGATATATGTCTGTGCTTAATGTGTCCTGACAAGTATGTCTTTCTTTGTTTGATTACTCAGGAAAGAGAGGCCAACTCTTACATGGTCATTCATCCTCCAATTCTTCCTCCTCGCAGTTGTTGGGTATGATATCGTGCTCGTGAAAAGTACTAAGACGACATTTGATATGTAGAATTGAACAATACAATAAATAAGATTTTATCGTTTTTTAAAAACAAAATTCATCCCTGCCAGATGTCATATTTTTTCAAGGAACTATATATATGCTTTCAAATATTGTAATGAACAATGACAGGATTACTGCAAATCAAGGATTCTACTTGTTGGGATTGGACAATACATCGCCAACTTTTGCTTCTGCAATACAAAATTCTGTGCCAGCCATTACATTTCTGATGGCTGCAATACTCAGGCAAGCTATTATACAATTACATGCATAAATTGTTGCATTATGTAAGGTTAAGTAATTGTACACGGTAGAGACCGTCGTGAGGCCCCAGTGTTTGAAGGTCGATTTTTGACCAAGTAATTTCCATCAATGGTGTTGGGTTTGAGTAAATATTACCATTTTTTTCGATGGTAAATTGATTTCTAAACAAAACTCATATAGATTTCGAGAGAGTGGGATTTTGGCCAAGTTCTAAGAGTTTGAAGTCAAATGATCATTTTTTTTCCTTATCTTGATAATACGATCTCGTTACACTTTTACTAGCTAGAGTTTTTTTAGACGCATTAGGTTCAAAGAAAGTATTGGTTTCTTATATCATTTGGTGGCAATTACACTCAATTTTGTTGAAACAAGTTTTTGTTTCTTGCATTATTTCTTGTTTAAACTTTCTCTGCATCATAAATCCTATAAACATGTCAACCATCTCATCTGAAAATGTGAATTGCCATAGAGGTACCTCATGTATGCATTGGAATTTTGTCTTTTATAACACTCCCCTCACATGTTGACTGATTTCCATTCTTGATCAAAAAGTGTACAATTTTTGTAATTAGGAGGTGACAAGACTCGAATCCAATTCTTTTTGTCTGTTTCGATACCGAATATGTTAACTATCACATCTAAAAGTTTAGACTACAACACTGCCATTAACATAAAATTGATCCATTTCTAATGTTTTGTCTTGCATCACTGATATTCAGGATTGAAAAGGTAAGACTTGATCGAAAAGATGGTATCTCAAAAGTAGTTGGGACACTCTTCTGCGTCACTGGAGCTTCTGTAATTACACTGTACAAAGGTAAAGCTTAAGCTAATTGAGAGGGGTCACATGTATTCATTTAAATCTTGTCTTCAACACGCTACAAACAGTATTCGTTTTTCGATCAAAGATCTGACAATTGGACAATATTCATAATGGGTGGCAGCGAGACTTATCATGTCTTCTGCCTTGTCTTCCAATTCCATGTTATTAACCATCTCATGTGAAAGCTTATTCCGATAGAGAGGTGCCTCGTGTATTTATTGAAATCCCATCTTCAACAGGTCCAACCATTTATAGTCCTTCTCAATCACCAGTGCAAAGAGCTGCACCAATATTGTTGCTTAACTTAGGAAATGCTGATGGCAAGAACTGGACACTGGGGTGCATTTTCTTGATTGGTCATTGCCTGTCGTGGTCTGCATGGCTTGTCTTGCAGGTTCCAATACTCAAGAAATACCCTGCAAGGCTCTCATTTACTTCTTACCAGTGTTTCTTTGGAGTTATACAGTTTCTTGTTATTGCTGCTTTTATGGAGAGAGACATCCAGGCTTGGCTTGTTCACTCTGGTGGAGAGCTCTTCAGCGTTTTCTATGCAGTAAGTAACATTTTCAGTTCCATTTTCTAGTATTGATTGGATAGCACTTAACGGTATTAAAGAAAAATAAACACTTAATCTTGCTCCTTTCCTATCAATCTTGACATCCACTTCTAGTATATAGGAATGGATAGCAATGGACGACATATTAAATAGAAAAAAAGTTGTTGAATTTTGTTAATTAAGGAGGTTTCGATAGAACGAGTAAATTATTAAAGAAATATATTTATTCGTTGTATCTATGAATCATAGAGGTCATTGCTCGTGCATTAGGCAAAATAAGATTAGATGGTATATAGAAAGACATAAAACTTATGAGTTGTCGTATCCCGTCTAATCTTTTTAACAATATTAAAAAGGATAAAAAAGAGAGGTGTTAGAAAACTTGTCAATTATGTCTAGTCTGGTAGAACAAAATTACAGTGGAACGAAAGAGATGCGAAAAACTTGTACAGTATCAAGTTCAATCGAGTTGAGCTGAGCTAATCAAACTTGCCATTAAAGCATTTCAAAACAAAGTGGGGCTAGAATTCAGTCAAGTCATGTGATATCAGATGGTTGGTCTATCTTTCCTTCCGTATCTCGTTCTCCAAATCGTAACATGACAGCCAAGCTATTGACACATATTGTCGAAAAACTCAAGTGGTTATAAGAAGATTATTTATTTAAATCTAGTCTTCAACACGCTCAACCACATTCATTTTATCCAAAAATTGATACTTCAACAATTTTCATGATAGGTAGAGAAAGGAGTTGACCTGTTGACCTTTGTCGTTGTCGCCTATGATACTCCATGGAATAACCTTATTAAAAAGAACTTTCGAGGAAGAAATATTTATTTATTTATATTAATATTTAATATATGCGTGCAGGGAGTGGTGGCATCAGGGATTGCATTTGCTGTACAGATATGGTGCATTGAAAGAGGTGGCCCCGTATTCGTGGCGGTCTATCAGCCAGTTCAGACGCTAGTAGTCGCCATTATGGCCTCTGCTGCTCTGGGAGAGGAATTCTACTTGGGAGGGTATGATATACTCATATTACTGTAAATTTAAGTAATTTTCTTACTTATAAAAACGTACATGAGGGCAATGCCTAGCTTAAGTGGTAAAAGCAAAGCCTTACGAGACACGTGACTTAGACTAGAGCCTCTTTTTGAGAGGAGGGTGAAATCCATTGATCACCTTTAACAAAAAAGGAAAAAAAAAACATATATGCCTAAACCCAAAAATAAAAACTTTTAAGATTAATCTCTCTCTTCTTTAGTGTTAATTTAAGTTACTTTTACATATAAGATCAAGTCTATCTAAACCTACAAATAAAAAGGACAATAGTATTCAAAAGTAACTCTTATGCTTAGCTAATCTACACATAAAACTTATTTAAGTAATTCTTTTCAATATATTTGTACGGTTGTGTTTTCATATAAGTTACAGTTACTTACGAGGAAAGTTAACCACAGATTTACAACTATAAGTCTATAACACACTTATCACCCTGTGAGACCCACTACCTCTTGCAAAGATTATAAATAAGTTAGTAGTAATTATTTTCAAATAAATATTTTCTTCAATAGATTTTTCCAAACACACTCTTTTAAAGAAAGGAAATTGCATGTTTAAACATCTTCAAAAACATAAATTTAAGTAACTTATGCTTAGTCAAACATCTGCTTTTCTTGTCTTTGCATTTCCTGGTCCAGTCCTCATTTATAATGCAATTTTATGTCACCCCGACAATGATAATTCTCAACCATAGCATTGTTTACCTTTATACAAAAAGTTAATTTTTTTTTGATGAGTAGATGTTCGACTCAATTATTAGCCATACTCAAATATGTTCATTTGATACCTCAAATGCCTTATCTCACACTTCTTTGTCCTTTGCGCCATGCCTTTCCAGAAAAGGAAACTTTGTCCTTTTCAACCTAGGAACAAGCAAGAACGCTTTCGAAGAAACAAGAGTTCTCTTTAGAAAATTTTAAACGCGAAATTTAGTTTTCATTTTTTGTCACTACTTTGTGACTCATTTTAGTGGTCAGTTCCAACTATTTTCATGTGGATGTACAGGATAATTGGAGCAGTGTTGATCATAGTAGGGTTATACCTTGTCTTGTGGGGCAAAAATGAAGAAAGGAAATTCATGCAAAAGGAAGCGATTCAGTCCAACGCGGACCACGGGACCAACCGAACAATAACCAATTATAACAAGTCCTCACTCGCTCAGCCACTGATATCTCAGTCAACGGAAAATATTTGAGACACAAAGTATCCAAAATTTTATCTTACAGTCTTTGCTGGAAAACAAAAAGAGAATTCAGTTCATTTATGCTTATGTAAAATGGCTTTTAAGTGTGTGTGGAATTTTTCTTGAGGGGGGTGGGGTGGGGGTCCTAATCATGCAAATCCCCTCGTTTGGTTATTTACAAATTTTAATGGTTTGCTTATTTTATGAGAAATTATATGCACAATATGAATGAGGCGAGACAATTTACAATTTTTATCACATGAATCTCTTTTTTACTTATGTTTAGTAATTTTAGTGTAGTTTACTAAAAATGTCTTAATATGTATGATCCAAAGTATATAAGGTACATTGAGTTGCATAATCCTTGGGATTTCCATTATATATATAAGTCATATATATAATATGACAATAAATTATGAGATTTTAAACTACAAATTAATTTTTTTGTTGATAATATTCATCAAAATAAAATTTGTGGGTAAAAAGTTGTTACTAAACTTTTATTTAAAATTTATTGTAAGTAGAGTTTAAATCCCGATTGATTTTATTTTTAATAGTGATAATTAAGCTATTTAACTATTTCCATAGTTGAAAATCTTAAATTAATTGACACCTACTCGTAAAATTCTGATTTGATTGTTAACATCATTGATTTGGTGGAAAAAGGGCAAATTAAATAGACCTACCATAATGTGTGGAGAAAAATAGACGTAAAACATTTTTTTCTTCGAAAGAATATTGCTACACACACATGAAGTAAACTCACAAGTTCGGAGTCTCGACAGCTTGCCAGCTTGGAATGAGCATCGGCACACCCCTTTTCAGCCCTTTGGGATCTAAATCAGTTCAAATATTTCAAAATAATCCATGACCAACTTGAAATACATGTAAATCATCATTTTCCTTTCAGAGAAATTCCTGTTGACCTAACTCATCACGAGCTAATGAGCCGTTATGTACTTGGAGTCTCTTCTTGTTCATTTCCTTTCCAATCTCGAAGATACGAATAATGACATATTCAGCAATATTCTTAGAGGCTTTGAAATAAAAGTGGAGGAGCACACAATTAAGATTATGCCATTCGGGGTTGATAAATAATATACATGCACGTGCTCATAAAGTCTTTACGTTGGGACCTTGATAGGTAGGCGAGCGAACATTGCCGTTGGAAGGTGTACAAACTCTACTACGAGGTCTACGACAGCCTGACCCTTGACTGAAGATCGAGACTTAAAGATGATTTCAAAACGGCTAAGCTACACAAACCATTTCATCATTCGGCCTAAAGTTGATGTGCACGTCGATGTTGTACGTTTATAAATACTGAAAGGTAAAATTAGTCGAATATTTTAGATCCAAATATGAAATTAAACCAATTAAAAGTAATAAGTCACTTATTAAAAGCAATAAAAAGTAAATAATACCAAATATGATCATGGAGGAAAATCGTTTACTAGATAAAAAAATCTTTGCAAACTTGCCAATAAAATTTACTAAAAACGTTAACTTACAATTAGTACAGACTGGCTCTAACCACCTAACTCGTAAATCACCAATGAACTCTTTTGAGTTGTGCACATCCACACATCTCAGAATTATGAGCTACTTTTCTCTCCCTGTAAATCAATTAGAACGAATCTCGTTCTTGAGCGTCGAAACTCTAAGCGTCTCTTCTCAAAACTCCATAGCTCTAAAGGCTAATTGGCGAATGTAGGATTTTGTTTTAGTGTTTGATCAAATGATCTTTATGTTTTGAGCTGTAGGCTGATGCAAGAAATATTTGAATATGTGTTTGGCTTTAAAAGAATAAACTCTTGTATATGGGATCAAATATATGAATCAAAGATCTTGGGTTAAATCAATGGAATGCGTTTTTGATTTTCAACAATGAGATCTCTAAGGTAATATGATGATTGAACACATTTTTGGAACAAATCTATGGCTATATATTTATAATGGGTAGTGTTTGGGGGTGAAAAGGGATTCAAAATCAGTACTAAATCAAATCAGGATTTTTCCCGAATGTCACTGTCGCTTGAGCACAGGGTTGGCACCAAGTGAGCGGTGGTCCGCCGCGCGCTGGTTCCACCAATCTAGCAATGGCACTATTTTGAGCGCTCGAGTGCCAACAAGGCAGCCAACGACTGGTGCTGAGTCCGTTTCTTGCTCTACTTCTTGATGTCCGAATCTTGATCTTCTTCTTGTATTTCTTTGACATCTTTGTTTACTCTATTAACCCCAAAATATTTTTACTATAACTTGTATTCCATAAATCCTACTTTGACTTTGATAGCAACTCGATGAACTTCTAATATAATTCAACTAAAACAAGATTTTGACTAAGGAAATTGCCAATTTGCTAATTATATAATTTGGACCTAACAAATACGAATGTAACTTTCTGGAGGCGACGAGTGAGGAAGAGTGCTTCTCTACATCTGGGTACCTTATCTCTGCATCTTGTAGGGATCAGTTAACATAATAAACAGGAAATTAATGAATAACTTGTTTATGATGAGGATGGAGCTTACGACCATTTATGAATTGACCATATACTAAAAAAAAGGTTTCTCCTGCTTGAAATTTGGATAGGAGAGGACCAGTGCAAAATGTTCTTTCAATGCATGGAATGCTATTTTACATTCTTCTATCTGGTCGAACTTCTTCCTACCCTTGATTGTTTGGAAGAAAGGACGGCATTGATTGGTGGCTTTATGATAAAGCGACTGCCACTCGTCATGTCAAACTTTAACTTTAAGGCGACTTGGGCCATTTGGGCCATCCGTAACAGGCGATCACACCGTCTAAATGATTTTTTTTCTATTTTGCTTAAAATATTTTGTCTAATAAATTGTAAAAAATGTATATAGACATGTTAAAATAAGTCGAAATAAGGTTTAATAATTAAAAATGTAAACAAATTTAATGAAAATGATATTAAATATATGCAAATGCTTATCGATTCAAAGTAATGGATATTCATGAGACGTTTGTGTTGAACTTTTGATAAATTTCTTAGGTTTAGTAATGGAGAAGATGAAGAATGAAAGAGCCATTAGTTGTGCCGCATAAAAGGAAGAAAGAAAGAGACTTTATTTTGAAATTTGAATTTAAATGTGTCGTTTTTATTTAGTAATTGGAAGGATTATTTTACCATATTTTAGTAATGTATTAAATTTAAGTAGGGTATATCTATCTTTTTTATGTCAAAGGGATCATTTTACTTACGATTAGTAAGTTATGCTTGTTCGCAAATGGGATTCCTTTGACTAGGCCAATGTGAAACATCCTCCCGCTGCTCTACGTGTAACAAGTGTTGGTTGGCCTGATCGAATTCCTTTTAAATTTTAACGATCGCAAGACCTTTGTATTTTATAAGAACCTCTTTCTCATCCACCAACCTTTTGCTCTTTGTCAATGCATCTGACTTCTCTTGCAATTCGCAAATGAGTTGCTCAATTTTCTTATTCTGGTCGTCAATCTTTTGGAATGTAGCGTAATGACTGTAGATTGTCTAGAAGTAAGAAAAAAAGTGTTAAAAAATACGGAAAGAGAGAAGAACAAATATATGTTGAGTACCCATCTTTCCACTATCATAATTTCTCCAAGCTTGAGAGCAATTTGTTACCGATAGTAGAAAATAAGGCTTAATTTTGCTAAGAAAAACTTACCGTCTTCTTCATTCACGATAGTATTTATATACAAACTATGGATAAGGAATTGTTACAAACAAACACAAAATAGAATATACTAGTTCATCCTATAAGAACAAGACTGGTGTCTAACAAACTATATTCCCATTCCATGAATTCAGGGAACCAATTCTTGCACTGAACATATTGTTATGAGTGTGATCCAATCCTAACACCCCCTTTCAAGGTGGAGTGTCTCTCCAACACTCCAAGCTTGTCTCTGAGCAACAAAAATATGGAATGTCCAAGTGGTTTTGTGAATAAGTCTGCTGTCTGGTCAGAAGATGGAACATACTGAATTTCCAATTCTTTCTTCAGCACTTTATCTCTTACAAAGTGAACATCCAACTCGATGTGTTTCGTTCTTGCATGATATACTGGATTGGAGGCTAGTGCTCCTGCACTCTAGTTGTTACACCATATTTTGGGAATTGATTCCTGTGATACACCTATTTCCTTCAGCAAGGATAGAATCCAAGTAATCTTTGATGCATGGTGAGCCAGAGCTCTGTATTCAGCTTCTACTTGATATTCCAACAACATGTTGCTTCTTTGAGCACTATCCCCAAGATACACACAAGCATGATACCCAATCAGCATCAGCAAAGGCGGTTGTGTTCAGATTTTCACTTTTCTGAATAACCAATCCATAATTGCGCGTACTTTGTAAGTATCTAAATACTTTTTTAAGCGTCTTCCAGTGAGCATTTGTTGGAGCTTGGAGAAACTGGCTCATCTTGTTTACAGAGTAGGTAATGTTAGGTCGTGTGTGTGTGTCAAGTATTGGAGTCCACCCACTGCACTTCTATAAAGTGTTGCATCGCTCATGTCTTCACCTTCACTTTTCGAAATCTATTTTTCCACTGCCACAAGAGTCATAGTTGATTTTAGATTTTCATAGTTAAACTTCTTGAGCAGATCAGTTAATTATTTTTTTCTGAGTGAGATACATGCCTCTTCTATCTTTGTGCACTCCAATTCCCAGAAATTGACTGAGGCCTCCCATATCCTTGCGAGCAAAACACTCGTTCAATTTGTCAATGAACACATGCAGTTGCTGCCTGTCACTTCCTGTGATTATGATATCGTCTACATAGACTAATTAAAAAAGAATTTGTTTTTCATCCACCAAGAAATATAAAGAGTTGTCTGCCATGGATTGTTTGAACTTTAACTGCTGGAGAGTGTCCTTCAACTTATCATACCATGCTCTTGGGGCTTGCCTCAGCCCATATAATGCATTTTCTAGTTTACAAACAAAGTGTGGGGTGTTTTGTCGTACAAATCCTTGTGGTTCCTCTATGTATATGTCTCCTCCAGCTTACCATTTAAAAATGCATTATTTACATCCACTTGTCTAATATCACAGTCTTTAGACGCAGCAATTGCAAGTATGATTTTCAGAGTTGATGGCTTAATGATAGGGCTAAAGGTCTCTCTGAAATCCACTCCAGGTGTTTGTAGAAACCCCTTGGCAACCAACCTTGCCTTATACCTTTGCATTTTTCCTTCTGCATCACACTTCACCTTGAATACCCATTTACTGCCAATCACCTTTCTTCTAGGCTCTGGAGGTACCAACTTCCAAGTTTTGTTTTTCATCAGTACATCGTATTCTTCTTGCATTTCCTTCTTCCAATTAGTACTTAACGGAGCATCATTTACATTCTGTGGCTCACAATAAGCCAGTTCTTATGAGTTCTGGATAACATATACCTTCGGTTTGAAGATTGCTGCCTTACTTCTTGTGACCATATGATGGCCATTATTATGTATAACGTCCTAACTATTAGTATTCCCATCACCATAGGCTGCCATTGCACCACTTCCATCAGGTTCAGTAAGTTTATTTCCATCTGATATTGTTTGATCAATCTAGGATTACCTTCATTCACATCAACCTCATAATTTATGTGCCTGCTGAAGCAATCTGTAGCAGGGATTGTGCTTGGTTGAACTATATGAGCTGTAGTTTGAGAAGATGATATATGTCTTGACTCTTGTTTAAAGGAAGATGATACAAACTACTTGTGGTAATATGAGATTGTGTGTGTTTGTTAAGAAAACCAGATTTAAATGGAAACTCTTCCTCATTAAACACAACATGTCTTGAGATGTAGATTCTACCCGTTGAGTGTAGGCACCTATATCCTTTATGTGAGACACTATAGCCAAGGAAAACACACCTTCGTGAGTGGAAGTCAAATTTGTGTTTTTAATATGGTCTAAGGCAGGGGTAACAAGCACAACCAAATGTTTTTAGTATTTTATAGTCAATGTTTTTCTTGTATAGGATTTGATATGGTGATTTTTGTTGGAGTACGGGGGTAGGTAATCTATTAATTAGATAAGTGGTTGTTGTGAAGGATTCCCACCAGTAATGGTGTGGTATATGAGCTCGAGCTAGCAGTGTTAACCCAATTTCAGTTACATGTCTATGCTTCATTTCCGCTCTTCCATTTTGTGCAGATGTATGTGGACGTGAATACCTTAATTCCATGCCTGATTTAAAGGCAACCTGGTTAAAATTCCTATACTCACCACCCCAGTCTGATTGTAGGATTTTTATCTTTCTCTCAAGTTTGGTTTCCACCATTTGTTTGAATTGAATAAAGGCACTTAAGGCTTCTGACTTTTATCTCATAGCATAGATCTAGGTGTATCTGCTATAGTCATCCACAAATAAGATATAGTACCTAAAACTAGAGGTAGAACTCTTTGGTGCAGGTCCCCACACGTCGCTATGTATCAAGTCTAGAGGATTTAGTGCATGTGAAGTGGTATTATTAAAAGGCAATGCATGAGATTTCCCAAGTTGACAAGCTTCACATAAATCTGGGATTTCATTTACTTTGACAATTTTATTACACAACTTCAACACTTGACTCAATACAGAATTTAATGGATGGCCTAGTTTCTTATGCCAAACATCTAACTATGACAACTTGACTTTTTTGGCTGACTCACCGCAACTTGCATCCAATAAGAAGGCTGCAAGGTTGGAATTATTTTGGTGGCTTGACTCCTTAGCTTTAGGTTTAGGTTTTGAACAAGGTAACTCCAGCTGATATAGTCCATCTCTAAGTGTCCCTCGCAACAGTGTTTTCTTCGATTGTAGGTCCTTAACAACACAATAATGAGGATAAATTCCATAAATACAATATTGTCACACTGATCAAATTCTTTTTTATGGCAGGCACATGTAATAGCTTATTCAGTGCAAGAGACTTAGCACACATTGTGGGAATATCAGTTGCACCAATATGAGCAATGTTCATACAATTTCCATTACCAACAAATAGCTTTTGCTTATCTCCATACTCTTGGGCAAATACCATATTACCTTTGTCAATATTCACTTGGTTGCTAGCTCCCGAATCTGTAAACCAAGTAGAGTCTTCAATGGTGCTTGGTAAAATTGTATAAGTTGTTGGAGATGAGTTCTTAGTTTGATAGTTTGTCCTGCTTTCCCTAAATCTGTCATCATATCTATTATAACACCAGCTAGCAGAGTGATTACTGAGGCCACATATTTGACATGGACCTTGATTTTTATCTATCCTGCCTGCTCTTCCTCTTCTAGTTATGTCTCTGATATTCGAAAATCTCCAGTTCTGCTAAATCTACTTAGTCCACTTCTTTGAGCTAACTGCACACTGGATTGATTAATATTTACTGAGGCCATTTCATTCTTTACTTGATTGAGGTACTCAAGTCTGCTCTCAAACGTCATAAGCACATATGAGAGTTCATGCCAGGAAATATCATCTCTGTTGTTGATTTGAACTACGATGGGTGTATACTCTTCATCTAGCCCAGCAAGAACTTGTGTTACTAAGTCACTATGATCTACTGTCTTTCCCAGCAATTTGTAGATTATCAGCCAGTTGTTTGATATTTGCAAGGTACTGATCCATGGACATGGATCCCTTTCTAGTCCTTTGCAACTCACCAGTAAGAAATGTCACTTGTGACCTATTCAATATGCCATAACTTTCTTTAATGGCATTCCAAAGCTTGCTGGAACTAGTGTTGCTCATGACTCTCATGGCAATTTCAGGGGTCATAGCGGAGTACAACTATCCCATTAGCAACCGACTAGTAGAGATCCATTTGTTATGTTCAGGATTCTGGAACATCTCTACAGATCCTCCTTCACCTATGGCGGTTTAAGTTGCTATAAATTCTGGCGGACATGACTTTGTTCCCAACAGATAGTCTTCAAGGTGATGACCTCTGACTATAGGCATTATCATATTTTGCCATAGTAGGAAATTGTCCTCGTCCAGTTTTACAGAGAGAGTCTGAGTAAGATTCATTCCAAAAGGAGAGATCTGATTCACACTGGTTTGTGTGGAAGCTGTGGTATTCAGCTAAGTAGAAGTAGATGGGTTTCCTGAATCGGCGTTAGCCATTTTTCTTTGATACCAAGTAGAAAATGAGGCTTAATTTTGCAGAGAAAAACTTACTGTTCACGTTGGTATTTATATACAAACTATGGATAAGGAAATGTTACAAACAAACACAAAATAGAATATAAGAATATGACATGTGTCTAACAAACTATATTTCCATTCCATGAATTCAGGGAACCAATTCTTGTACTGAACGTATTGTTATCAGTGTGATCCAATCCTAACACCGATTGCCTCAATCACCTCCGAATAGAGGTAAGCTGACAATTTTCTTCCAGCTTCTCTCCTCGATCAACTTGCAAAGGCATTGGAGGTCGGAGTGCTTCCATCCATCGAGCTTGAGTTGGGTTGGTTGGATGAGGCTTGGGGATTATCCTACATAATGATAGACAAAGAAATTCACTTAAATAAATAACGATATTAAATTCATCAAAAATACATGTCTTCCGCAATTAGAAGATAAAGGTTCCCTACTTTTTAGCTCCTTATAATTATGAAATTTACTACTATAAGGGTGTGTTTGATTGCCAATATTTTTCATAGAAAATAAGTTCTTTTTCAACCTAATTTCCCCGATTTTGTGTGCTTGATTGACAATTTTTTTAAGGATTACTTTTGATCACGTGATCATACTTTCCTTGAAAATAAAGAAAATATTTTCATTAGGGAGATGTGATTTTTATATTCCATATAATTCACGCTCTCTTTCTCTCTCATCTATCATCTCTCTCATCTACTCACTTATAAAAAATGGACAAGTATAATATTTTTTAAGTTGAAAACTAAATCATCAAAAACACATTTAATTAATAATTTTTACACAAATAAGTTGCTTAAAATTTATTTTCTTTTCATGCAAATTCCACGGTCGCAATCAAATGCGCCATAATTGAATGGATAAACAAACTTCTCAAAAAAAAAATCCCCAAATAATAATTTTTCTAAACAAGAATAATATTTCCTAAATGGAGAAATGCTCGTTGCATAAATAGGCTGCCAATGTCCTAACGAAGAAAAAAATGAAGGTTTTTTAATTTAAGTGAAATTCAAGAAGGGACGAAACATGATAGGGCATGGTGGGTGTCGGGTTGATTGGAATTTTTTTGTTATCCCTATAAACCAACATTATCATTTCATTTTCGAAGGAATTCTTGTAGTCAAAAGTGAAATTGAAAAGTTCCAATTTCATCTAATCAGTTGTGAGTTCTTGGTAGAAATGGACTTTTCGACATTCCCAAAAATGTTAACCTCACAAAGCAAGTTCCAAATCAACAATTCCTCGGAAGAGTTGAATAGTTTTAGTTTTCAAATTTTGACTTTGATGTCAAACACAAATGGATAAAAAAAATCTTCTTCTGATTTTCTCTCAAGACGAGAATCAACCCTATTCACATTCTAAATGATGATTCCATACTTGTCTCGTGCTCCTCCAGATGATATTCTCTTCCGACATCATGAATTTACCTTCGAAGATTCATTCTCTCCTTAAAAGTCGAACTCTCCATTCCAAAAAACAAAGATCTGATACATAAATACCAATCACTGGTAATTATGAAGAATATGCACTTATCCCTTTTAACCTCCATGCAATGTATGTTGGTGAAGATATCGAAATGAGTGCGGACATTAGAAACCAATTCCATAATTCCTCCACAGAGTGACCAGACATAGAAGATGATGTCCCAATGGGAATAACTTCCACTTGATTGAGCTATGAGAGTTCAAAAGGAAATTGCCAAGTTCGAGGATACAAGCCAATCAGTCCCCCAAATTTGCATAGGGATGATTATTTTCAGGGCCGGTCCTGATATTTTGGGAGCATTATGCTAATCTCAAACATGGGGCCCTATGAATATTAAGCTCCAATTTGATAGAGATTTAAATCAAATTTTTAACAAATTTTGATAGAAGCTGATGAAATGTGTAATAGAAAACTTGTGGGGTATATGAAATATGTGGTTAAAACTAATTATCGACTTTGACTTTGAAAGTAATTAAATTCAATTAAAAAACATTAACTATAATTGGAAGACAAAATACAAGATTTAAACTTCAGTACAAACATATAAAAAGGAAAAAAAAAAGATAAATAAGTGGATCGAAAAAAATCCCAAGCCACATTACATAACACATAAGAAGCATTAGTTTAATTAAAACATTAATCAATACATTGACACTAAAAAAACTAGAAAAAATGGACAAATAAAACGAAATACAAGAATCTAAAGAGAAATGAATATCAGTATCTTTAGCAATAACTCCTTGAATAAGTGTAATACCCATCATAAAAGTATTAGAAAAAGAATGGTCGTAAATTTTCAAGAGAGAAAAGTGATATTTGTTTCTTGTTAAGAAAAAGAAAAATGATGGTTGAAAAAATAAATAGTCAACTTAATTATATATAAATAAAGTAATGAATGTGATATATTTATGTGAAACATAGATGTATGTGACAAGTTATATGCCATTTATATGACTTTTTTAAAGATGTTTGTATTTTCAAAATTCTTAATTTCTTGTATTTGCATATGATAATTTTAATTTAAAGAATTTCGTAATTATAATTTTTGTTTCTCTTCAACTAGGCAATTAACCTTAGATAATTTGAGGCCTCCTTGAAGCGGGGTCTTAGGCGATCGCCTACTCCGCTTATAGTCATAGCCGATCTTGATTATTTTTAGAAGTTTTGGGGACAACTCTATCTTGGAAAACCCACATAATGCATTCAAATTACAACAGAAACTCATAACAGACTACTAAAGTAATAGTTCTCAGAAATTAACTATGCGAAGTCTAGAAAAAAGTATGGTTTTAAACCATAACCTATGTTGCACAGAAATGGAAACGAGAAACGACACAGGTAAACGCTATTTCTAAAAAATGTAGGGCTCGAGATGCTGCGCAAAATTTAATTTAATTTTATAAATTCAGTATTCAACTTCAAAAAACTCTATAATATAAATTAAATAATAAAATTTCCATGATCTATCTAATTGAACTAAAATCTTGACATAAAATCGTTGTCATCTCAAAAATCAAAACAATTATAGGTAATGAATCAATACTTAAAAAAAAAAATCATAAGTTCTCAAATCAAATTGCTTCAAGTGTATTAGGACGACAAAAAATGTAATATGATTTCTTGGTCAACTTAAGAACAAGCAAAAAAGTTTATAGCTGAAAATCTTAAAGGAAAATACATGATCGAGGTGTTTTTTCTTAAATGTAATAAGATGAATACTCTTGTTGTGTTTTTTTCTAAAAACTGAGCTGTGTTCGGTAGGGGGCCCTTTCATACCTATTTATAGAATGGGATATCACACCATTGGCTGACTTTGGTCTTGTTAGCTACAATACCGTTCTAGAGATACATGTTATTCATCCATTTTTTTGGATGTGTTGATTGGTCTTTAAGATCGACATGCCAGTTTATTATCATGTCGACTTTTGCTAAACCGTCTGGTAATGATGAGTTGACGTCATATACTCATTGTTCATCTTTGATTGGTTACGATGGGAAGTGCTAATGTTTAGAGCAGCCAGTTGTCCTTGTTGGATTGGTAAGTTGAGAGGCTTGTCAATATAACAAATATTTAGTCATCATTATGTCTCCATTAATTGTGACGACACTAAGCCTGGGCTGATCTCGCATGTCTTCTATATCTGGCCTTCATATTTATAGAACAAAAGGTGACAATAACTGTTTAGGTGAGTTCATAGTTCGGATGTCAACAATTACCTCCAAGGTCCGCATTTACTAGAGGTGGCGTGCTGACCTTAATGGTGTTACCAAATTTCTAATGAGTAGGTGACATTAGGCATGGCTCAGTATGACTGGTGTCGTTAGGTTTGAAGGATTCCATATCTTTATGACTCCATGTAAAAATGTCGAGATTTTGTTGAAGGAATTCCACCAGTTGAGATCTTATTGGTTGGGGCAATTCAAGACCAATCTTAAGTAGTTTTAGGAGACTATCCTAGTTGACTTGAACCTTACCTAACTCTTCAACAGGCATTCCTCCTTTTCCCTTGAACTTGATTTGAGGGTCCAACAGGCCGAGTTCAATATCAACTGTGTAAGTCATACATACCTCAGGTGTGGCAGAGGATGTACCTATCCAATGATAGATCTTAATCTTACATTTCTCAGCCATCTCCTTATCACCCTTAATTTTTCCTACACCGTAAGGGGTAGGGAACTTAAGTGAATAACTGTACATTGACATGATTGCTCTTAGGTAAAAAATGATTGCATCATACGTCAAAGTAGAGTCAAACGCTATGAATTTGACATTGACTCTACTTCAGCGAAGAGCGTTTCCATCCTCGACACCAAGTTTGATATGTCATTTTACTTTAGTTAGGGCTTCGTTTAGTCCTAGGAACATTTGAATATGGTTGAAGAAAATGTAGTGGGGCTCCCATCCAATTGAGTGTATTAGTATACAGAATGTTAAGGGCGCTACCTGTGTCTACCAAAACTCTAGGAATAGAGACTCCAGCTATGGGTAGGGCCACAATCAATACACCGAGATAAGAGTGTAGGTTTGCTTCCTTTTTGTCAAATGACAAGTGACTGTCTCCAGGTCTTTTACAATGCTTTTCTATGATACCTATTTCAGATAGGTCGGCTGTTATAGGTCTCTTTAGCCATGCTTTCTTAGTGTAATTACCTCGTGTTTCTTGGAACATGGTGACTCTTGCCTTAGGTAAGTCAATATTTCATGATTTGGCCTCAACTTGGTCTCTGTGCACTATTCCCACCCTGCCTGGATTGGGGGACTTCATACAGTAATGATAGATTGAAGTAGCTGTATTCAGTTCATGTAATATTGGTCGGCCTAATATGGCGTTGTAACTGGATGGTAGGTCCACTACTGTGAAGTTAGCAATAGTTCTCCTTTAACAGGGAACATCTCATAATTCTACAATTAAAGCAATTTGGCCTCATGCTTCAATGGGTTTGCCAGTAAAACCATGTAACCTTTTATAGTAGGGTTGGAGTACCTTTCTGGAATTTCCATATGTTCAAGAGTTTTGGAATACAAAACATTAAACGAACTTCCATTATCCACCAAAGTTTGACATATTCGAACTCCAGCCACATGCATAGTGATTACCAGATCATCACTTTAATTTTGCATTATTCCCCTAGAGTCATTTTTCGAGAATCCGAACCATTCAGTATCTGCTATCACGACATGTATTAAATTAGGTCGTCATGCTTCATAGGTTTGATAAATACGTGCATACCTAGCTTGTATGTGGCATTCCCTTCTGGACCTTTCCACGCATTAATTCCCACCTATTAGCATTCTGATATGTGTCCTCATTGGCGATTCCTAGCTGGTTGAGCAGGGAAAGCTAGCTGTGATGGTCCTTGCTAGTAGGAAATAACGGTTGCATTGAAGGATTTTGTATTACCTCCCTTAATTTAGCCACAAATTCTTGCAGTTGACCTCATCATATTAAGGACTCTACGTGCTCCTTCAAATCCCTACATTCATTCATATTGTGTCCAGCAGTCGACCTGTGATATCTATAGTATTTGCTTTGGTTGGTTTCCATCGAGTTCTTCTTCTTCTGAGGAGATCTGTAGAAGACTTCTTTATCTTCTACTTGTGTAAACACTCCTTCTAATGTGGTGTTCAAGGGGTGATATTCCTAGAACCTCTTCGGGTAGGGGCGAGATCGTTCTCTCTCCTTTCGATCTTTTTTTCATTTAAGCACAGGACCTTTGTTTGTCTTTTTATCCTTTGTTTGAGCTGGGTGGTGGGAGTCTACATTTCCATCTTCGTGATCTTATGTCACTTCCTCAACACTTACATGTTTCTTAGCTGATAAGTGTTAGGTCCATCTTCGTGCATGGACCACCAGATTCTCGTTCTAGGTCTCAGTCCAAACTAGACTGCCATGAGGTTCGCATCATCGGAGATCTTTTCTACCTCCTTAGACTATTTGTTAAACCTACTGAGGTAACTCTTGAGTGATTCACTTCATCTATGTTTAATGTTTACTAGATGTTCTTTTGGCGTAGCTCTATCTTTAGAACCCATGAACTGAGCTAGGAATACATGGCTAAGTCGGTCCAACTTCTAATAGACCTTTGATGTAGTATTATGAACCATCTTTGGGCTTTATCCCTTAACATTAAGGGAAAAGTCCTGCACATCATGATGACATCGTTGGCTCTTTGTAGTTCGATCCATGAGTTATATTTCTCCAAATGGCTGAGGAGATCTCCTTCCTCGTCAGACCCTGTGAGTTGTGGCATTTTCAACTTCTCAAGTAATGGTTCGGCCAGTATGTCTTCTGTAAAGGAGGAACTACAATTAGTGAGGTATTCTTCAACGACGCCTTTATGCTTTGTTTCCAAATCAATAATACACTTTCCCAAGGTGCTGATTTCAGGTTCATCTTTTTTGGTAATATTCTTTTGAGTAGGTCGAGTTCGTTCACCCTTGGGTTAGTGAACGTTGAGTACCCAACCTATCAAACATACTTCCAGCTCTCTTCGTAGTTCGCTCCGTAGTTGGGAGTAAACTCCTTACTTCATTAGTCTTACTTTTGGACAACTCTTTTCATGAGAAGTGCAAACTTCTTCTGGTGTGAGGTCGTCCAGTTCTTTTTCTCACAAGTGATTCCACCTTTGTGTCTACCAATGGAGATGTGGTAGCCTGGTTTTGTTCCAGCTAATGGACAGCGTTAGTCAGACGTTCTATGGCTTCCTTCATAGCAGCGAGCTGAAGGTTACCATTCCTGACTAATTTGTTTCTTCTTTGAAGATTATATGGAACATTGGCCTCGTTGACATTGGTACGGGAGTGATTCTTAGAGGCCTAGCTATGGTCCATTATATTTTTATGGAAGGTGTATGATGGAATTTCTCCTTTTAGAATTGAATGGGAATAGTATTAGCTGCTTATACAAGCGAGCTTTTCTTTTAAGGCCAAACTATTGACATCAACAAATGTAATATGATTTATTGGTCAATTTAAGAACAAATAGAAAAGTTTATAGCAGAAAATCACAAAGGAAAATACATGATTAAGGAGCTTTTCCTAAATGTAATAAGATGAGTACTCTTATTGTGATTTTTCTCAAAATTGACCGGTGTCCGGTAAGGACCATTTTATGCCTATTTATATAATGAGAGATCACACCATTGGTCGATTTCGGTCTTGTCAGCTACAGTATCGTCCTAGAGATGTGCGCCATTTATACAAGTTTTGGATGTGTTGATTGGTTGTTAAGGTCGACATGCAAGTTTATTATCACGTCAAATTCTGCTAAACCATTTGGTAATGATGAGTTGATATCGTATAATCGTTGTTAATCTCTGATTCGTTACAATGTGAGGTGTTGATATTTAGAGCAGCCACGTGTCATTGTTGGATTGGTAAGTTGAGATTATCGTCAGTATATCAGAGATTTAGTCATCATTATGTTTCCATTAGTTATGGATGACAAACATGTATCATCATTATCAATATCTATGACACTATCACCAGCATCATTGAATAACGTGGCCTCCATCTTTGGCTCATCTGAAGAAAGATTTGTAATATCAAATCTTCCAAAATCTTCAAAAGAGTCAAATTAATACTCAGCTATATCCCACATTTTAGTTTCTCGACATAGCATTGTGAGTTTTTTCTTGATAATTGATGTTGATTGTTGTGGACAAAAATAAATAAATAAAAATCTTAGGCAGGTTTCGGAGTTAATCTAGTTCCCTCCATTAAATGAACAAAAGAATATGTACTCCAATTCCGTTAAAGAATTAGGTTGTCCAAGTAACTTAAAAGCTACACTTTGAAGTAAAGGTGAACTTGAACGATGAGTAGCCCACCAACTTTTTGCATCAATAATGTCTTTACTCAATCAAAACCACAGAACTAAAGTGAAGCATTTTTATCACAATAATATGCCCATGCTCTAACTCTAGTATGAGTTCCTTGCATCGTTTTATAACAAAAATTACACTTTCAATTAATATTACCCCATCCTTCTCCTGTTTTATCACCTTTTTTTTAACATATTCCACAATGGATTCTTAAAATCTTCTTCAAAAGTTGAACAAACATTTTTTCCGCTATCAATTCTAATAGAATTTGAACCCGCCATGATCCAATCTACAAATAAATTTTATAATAATTAACTAAAAAGGTAATTATTGACGTGCTAACATCTATTAAATAATAGGAATAAAAAATCAAGAACCCCAAAAGTATATACAATAAAATATTAAAAGTTGAATACTACTCAATAATAATGTATTAATATCAAAACTGAATCAACTAAGAGTTTTGCAACAAATCCAGGGATTAGATCCCTGGTCAAACCATTTGGTGCGCCTAGTATGACCGGGATTTAATCCTGACCCAACCGGCAAAACTCATCAACTAACCAATGTCGATGTACAAACGGCAAACTTAAAAGTGGTTTTCAAACAACTTACTTATGTAATTTAATGATTTTAAAAAAATACTAAAAAATATAGTGAATTACTTGCTATACTCAAAGTGGGAATGATTGCTCTATACACGTATACTATCTTCCTCAACGTCTCAAGACTCTTGACCAACAATCAGAATTTGATAAAGGCATCACAATAATTAGAAAGTTTTCGTTTTTGTTAAAATCTAGCATTACAATCCTTTTATATAATAGATAAAGCTCATAATTTAAGTTAATCTTAAGCCAAATCCCATAATTAAGTTAACTTTTGGTTATAGCCCGTGATTATATATATATATTGGTAAAAATTCTAATTTTCAAAGTTTCCATAAAGTTTCTATAGAGTTTTCGAATTTTATTTAAAAAAGGGAAACTTTCTTGGAGTTTTCCAAATGTTTTTGAAGAGTTTCGATTTTCGAAACGGAATACTAGTGTCTAAAGAGTTTGCGTGCATCATAGATCATAACAGTACACTAGTATGCATTATAGTTTCCTTTGTTAAGAGTCTTTGCATTAGAGCGTTCACACTACGGACAAAAAATCCCACTCGAGTGATCAATAATAGTAAGAGTTCAAGACATTTATTGTGACCATTTGCTTGTAGTTGGTGAGGGCTGCAAATACCTCACTTATGGCTATAGCCGTCTAGTCAATGAAATTAACTGTGACTTGAGTTATACAAAGCTATTACATAACATTATTCTCTCAACACTGATGATTCAGGTGTCTCAAGTCTCGATCAATAAGTGAATAGAGTCTGTTCGATTTAGATTTTATGAAAAGTAATTTTTTTGGAAAATGTATGATTAAAAAATAAAGAATTATGAATCTACGAACAAAATTGAAAAAATGAATAATTTAAAATGAGTTTGAAAAAAATAAATTTAAAATATACAATTTGGGGTGGTGATTTTTTATTTTATTTTATTTTAGAGAGAATTTCAGCAGAATTTGGAAGCATTAAACACGTCAACATGAGAGCTATTCCGAAAGGAGAAAGAATCCTCTTTGAGAAAGTGATACAAAGTAACATGGGTTAAATCTATCAAT
>CAIGRP010070465.1:7155-24832 GCA_903798385.1 Fraxinus cuspidata
TTTTTTTTTTTTTGTGCCAGCTCTAAAAATTTTTTTGCCTTTAGCTAAGCATTTTATTGATGTTCTATTTTTGATAAACTGAATTCTTACTAATCTTTGAATGAATTGATAGTTCCCTCTTAGAAAACCATCTCTGCATTGTGCTCAGTCTAACTGATGTGAAATATTCTGGTATGAAGTCGAAGCTATTTTCGCATCATATAACCACTGACTTGCTTAGTTTTGTTTCCGATTTATTACAAGCTGGCCTGAGCACATATTCCTCGTTCAGTTTAAGAATATGATGTAATAAGAAATTTTTATTCGTATGTACATCTGTTGCAGATGTACCTGGTAAGGCTACCGAACATAGTGGGCATTGATCCGAGGCCATTTGATCCAACTACATATGTTGTACAAGACTTATTTGCGAATGACAAATATTGCATAATGTAGCCCATGTAGTCTGTCTAATGACCACTGCAGAACATTGTGAGGTGGTCTGTGATTATAGCATGTGCACTATGGCATATTTTTGTACACAATCACCTTATACTCATAAACTAATGGTTACAAAACAATCTGAGATCCAAGACTGGTTAAAAATTACGTTTGAGCTAGGAAGGGGTGCAAAGAAACCCTAGAAGTGTGAAGCGTTTGAACCTCAATTTAATTGAAATCCAAGAAATTACATTTCGGACTTGTGTTTTAGAACTCTATCTGGTTCAAAATGGATTTCATCTTAGAAAATAAAAATTATCAGCTACCATATTCAAATCTTACAAAATAAACAAACCTGGTCACTCTAAATATATTTTCCATCTTTTGGCAATCTTTATGACGACTTTTAGCTTTGTAGGATAGAATAGATGCTTAGCAGATCAGAGTTAAAAAAATGTCCCAAATATTTTAAGTGGACTCATTTTGTAGGAATAGGGATTACTTTCGGGATTTTTGAAATTATGTTAGCTTCTATCTGAATGTTAATTAAGGATTTTGAGTTCCTAATTGTTTTGTTATTTTTTAAACATATTTTGGGAATTTGAAGCAGAATTGAATATCTACTCATTGTCATGCTTCTAGAATTTTAAAGATTAAATCTGCACTTATAGGTTGAAAGCAATGCTTGTTTTATAAACTGGTCAGATGGAAGTATGCAGTTGTACATTGGAGAAGAATCTTTTAGTGTATCTGAGCAAGATGCAAGGGACCTGGAAATGCATCTTTTTCTCAAAACTAAAGAGGTACCTTATCAAGATTTCATAAGCAAGTGCTTAAACTAATGACTTCAATGAGGCTTTGACTTGTGGCCTCTCAACAGCTGCCCTGGTGTTTCAAAATCTTTGTAATAACCATTATCTTAACTCTTGAATTTTTTCTTTCTTGGCCAAAACTACAGGGAATTCTCCAATCCCAGGGCAGAATAAGAAAAAGGATGCAGCTCATGCCTTCATCTATAACTTCCAATTCCCATTGTACATTGCCTGCCCTTGTTGATGCACAAAACAAAAAAGTGAGCAAAGTAAAATATTGCATTGCTGATATCCACCCTGAGAGGGAAATAGAATATAAAGAGAAGGTAAATCCATATATTCCGATTTTGTTTACAGCATACACTTCTTGGAGATTCAAGCCTTTTTTCCATAGGCAAATGATTAGATCTAACATAGTACTCAGTTGGAAGGACGATAGTTAATATAAAACTCCTATTTATTTTCTTTCCCAACATTGTTGGGAATTATGTCAAATTATTGTCAGGCAAGTTTGTCTTTATATGATGTGATTTAGCTGGCTTATGAGTATCTAAATAAATTGAGTAAATACCTTCCATTTTTGAATGGAATTCACCTATTGAATTTTCCTTCAAAGGGGCAAAAGCATACGTACAAATCAGCAATCCCCACAGCCGGATCGTCACGATGGCCAATACCCTTATCTGGATGTAAGAGAAAGGATTTTTGGTATAAAAGTGGTATGAAAGAATACGAGGGTTCGTCATCAAAAATAAGGTCTGAGGACACTAAACAAAATTTTGAGCAAGCACATGATGAAGAACAAGAGGAAGAGGCTTGCGAAGATTTAGAAGTGGAGGCTGAGGTAGGCGACAATTTTTCTAAATAGATACTATATTCCAACTTCTAATGCATGGAAGAGGACAAAAAAAAATATGTAGCAGAAAGTTTTCATTTTTCCCGTTAATCTTACCTAAAAAAATGTGGAGTTTTTTGTGACATTGAAACTCCTTATATGTGGAGAATTTCTCTCTTTTATTAAATTTGACTATTAAAATACTTCAGTAGAGACCTTTTTTTGTTTAGGAAAGGAGTAATAGTATTGGTGGTCCTTTTTCTATTAGTTGTTTATGAGAAAGGAGACCATAATTTAGTACCGGAAAAATTGGATTTAAAAGTCCATTTCAATCAACCAACGACATGAAAATTTCGAAAGGTATGAAAACATAGTATATATATGGGTTCAATAATACATAGATCCTTTTGTTATTTTGCCACTTCTCGTGTTAAGAACAAGTTAATTTTATTTTCTTGAAAATGTTTTTAAACAGAAGACAAATTGATTGTTTTCACAAGTGGAAATGAACTTCTAGCTTTTGTTTAGACTTTGCTATGTAAGTTATTCTAAAAACATTTAGCACATATATACTGAAACCAGACTAGGCAGACTAATCTAACCGGAAAGCCAGTGGCCCAAAAAAGTAAACCTGGAAGAGATAGCATAGAGGAGCTAATTTCATTTGATTTGGTAATATAATTATGTATTTATTATCTATACATTGATTGAACTCAAGAAAATCGTTTATCCTATTTTTACTTTTTTCATTAATTTCAAATATTTTTCAAATCTCATGTAAGAAAATTTTATTAATTCTAAATATTTAAATTTTTAATAGTCAAGTACATAAACTTCAAGAAAATATTTTCTATCTTTTAAATTATTAGATAATTATTTTATTAATTATTTAATATGTATAATGTAGATAGAATAAATCTACACCCTTAAGGAAGAAAAGATTTGTTGATGAAAATGGAAAACATTTGTACATTAGGAAATGGAGATAATATAACTTTATCGGAAATTTTGAAAAAATACAAAATTAAATTAAAATGTAAAGTATATGGTAAAATTAATAATTTATTCTTATTTTTTTATTATAGACTACTTATTTTTTGCGTAAAGTTAATGGTAAATTAAAAAAATATTTTCGCTTTGAAAACTTTTACATGATTTTGATTAGTTCCACTAGTTCAGTTTTGGCCACATTTTCTAGTCCCTTTGTCAATCAATGCCTAGATTTTGTCCCATGAATATTCTTATAAAGCCTTGTGTCACATCATGTCTGTGAAATTTAGTGACTATTTTATAAAAAAATTGGATGATTATACCTTTTTAAATGAGTTTAAGCATTTTGGAAACTAGTTAATGCACAACTATGCATGGAAGCTGGTCTACCTTCTCTCATATTAAGTCTGTTAACACGTAATCAAATGTCTGTGTGGCACTTTTAAGAGGTCTACTTCTGGTAGTAATCTCTTGGTATTTTTCCTTTCATTTATGAAGACTTTGAGGAAATTATTTCTAACATCTAAAACAGATGACAACCACAATTCATGAAAACCAATAACAAAAAACTAAGAGCGTGGTTGGGAGTGCTTAAAATTTCCTTATAAGCGCTACTTAACTTGCACTAAGCATTTTCTTAAAATGCGGGTCAACTTCCCAAATCATTTTTTGTCATTTCTCTTTGTATGCTAGATCCACTAGAAGACGTAAAACAACTACAATCATAGCCACCACAATTTCTAATAAATTTTAGTGTGCCTTTCTCTGCTAACTTGCTCTACCAAAATCACATTACTTTTGTAAGAGTGGGCCTGTTTAGGTCAACGTCGTCGTTCTTTAATATATCAACAATCGGTGTCAACTCCATTCGTTAGTATACATTCTCATTTTCTATCTTATCCATTTTAATAAGACCACGCCTTCATCTTAGCATTCATATGTACATCTTCTAAACATCTTAACATTCAAAATTGTCAAGCATTGTTGGTGAATCTTTCATTTACACAGAATAGATGTATGCTTTCCTAAGTAGCTACCTCAAAAACCTGAAACAATCACTTATTTCCTAAATAGCTACCTCATGTAACCTATTATAATTTATTGCTTTCCTAAGTTATTATTATTATTACTAAATTCTTACTTATGATTTAATTCCTCTTTTTCTTATTAATTAAAACCATGTCTTTAGTAATAATATACTCCATGGACCTCATCTTAAATATGCCCCGTAAACTCGTCCATGACAAGTGTAAAAACATAAGGACAGGGAAATCTTTATTATTAACACCTCTACACATCATGCTCGTGATTACTCTAAAAGTCCTTGATAATATTAATATAATTTTAATATTTCTGTGGGCACCGTTACCATATGATAGGCTTTCTTGTAGGTCATCAAATTGATTTTTTCTTTAGCTCTTTGCTTCTGACTTTAATACACCTGACTTGGTTCAGGTCTCAACTCCCTTTTTTTTTTTATCACGATATTATTCTACATGTTTTTTTCCCAATTGTATGGGATTGTTCTCCGTTAGAGTTGATTGTGTGATTATTGAACACTATTCCATTTAGGCTATTTTATCCATACATGTAGGATTTTCCATCCTGTAATAAAGACATTATATACAGTTTATAATTTTCTATATGCTATCAAGGCAAGCAAAAGTCCTAGGATACGTTGATCTGTATTGTAAATAGCTTTATCTCATTCCTTGGTCTCAAGATAGCTATACAGCTTTCAATATTCTTGCTCAGGTCTCTCGAATCACCAACTCAATTTACTATTTAGCTATTTAATTATACTTACACTAGGCTCCATTTTTTTATATTTTGCAAATATTCTAGAACATCCTCTTTTGGTCTTACTTGCTATTTGGACCTTCATCACCATGCCTCCTTTTTATTAGGTCATTTAGTACACTTAGTTTCTCCTAGAACCTCTCTTGTAAGGTTTTCTAATGCAAATAGACAATTTACACTCTTTCTATATCCCATTTATTTTCCTTCGACGCTCTAACCTAAATTCCCCTTATTTTTCACTTTGTGGGTTTCACCATATTGGGTATTTCCTAATAATGACATCAAGTACGACCATCCTATGTTGCATAGAGAAACTCTCACTACAGATTTCCTTTACATTCCTTGCACATGTACCCACACACCTTCCTAGTATAGACAAAACCTATCTGAATAGGTGTGCATCTTTGATTTTGATTTTGAAAGTTACAAGGTGTTCATCTTTGATTTTGAAATACTTACTCTCTAACACCAAATCTTAATTCAAACTATGGTCTAAAATAGCGTAAGCTTGTTTATTTTGATCCCCAATCCCAAAATATTCTTTCCTATCCCAAGTTAAAACTTTTCTGCATATCTGTTCAAATATCCTACAGCTAAAGTCTTATCGTTACTAATGGCTGCGTGAATTAATAATTCTTGTCCTTGTCTAATCCTTTTTGTTCAGCATAGGAGCTAATAACACTAATTGTCTATTTACCTAATCAAAGTCTAACTAATATTATCGTATCCCCAACTCGCTTTACTTTTATGGGCTCATCTTTTAAACCTGGTTCCATAATAATTCCTATCCTAATTCTATTCTTTTTCCTTTCCGATATACCATGGTTTATATTCCGTATTATTTAATTCTTTTTGCCTTCTTTCTAACCCATTTTACCTCTACAAGCTATACTAACTTTTCTCCTGCACATCACATCTACTTTTCTTCGTGCTTTCGATGTCAAGAACCTTTGTTTCCTTTCAACACCTTCCCCGTGTCAAAGTGATGCGTCTCTTATGGGATCACAAGAACTGTTGCCCACTTTTACACATGGGAGAAGGTGCAGTGCACTGCTAGTATGGGGACTCCCCTTATGAAATGTGTATGGGAATTCTTGTTTTGAGAGTTGTCAAAATCTTGCATTGGTTATCAACCTTCCTGAATCTTCACTTTTTCTTGAGCTTAGGACAGGCTATGAAAAATATAGGCAGAGTTTACAACTGTAATTCGAGAAAAATATTCATATATTTACCTTGATGAGATGCTTCTAGTGTAAAGTGGAAACATATACAAATATTTAAACCTTGGAAATTACAAAGATAAGACTTCTCCAAAAGTACCCTAACAGACTTCCATATTATTAGAGAACCATATGCACCATGGTTAAACTTGAGAGGTTATTAAAGATAAATCAGACTTTTCAATCATGAATCAAGATAGATATTTTACTTGATTCATGAGATTCATTACTTTTAGATTTTTATCCCAGTATTCTCGCATGTGAAGATCTCTTTGGCATCTTCAAAGGTTTTTAAAATTGCTCATAGCATTATGGCGCACTTCCCATATAGTAATAATCATCTTCATTTCTTTTTAAATTTACCAACAGGTTTAGAAAAGTCATTACTTTGGTTCAACAGGAGTTTCTTCATAGTTGGTTCGTTCATATTCCTCTATGATATAATATCCTGAGTAGCACGCTCAAAGGCATTCTTTCCTAGAAAAAGGCTTTCTTCTGTTGTCTCTTTTCATATGGAGTAATTATTGTTCTGATCCTTTTAAGCAATGATTTCTGTGGAAGTGATTATTGTCGTGATTTTTCCTACGAATACAAAAAGTTCAATTGATCGAAATTTAGTAAATATAATATGAGAAAGCATTGTCTTCTTCATGAAATAGGAAATAAGAAGCAATGGGAATTAAAAAGGAAATGATAAACCAAAGAAAAATCTCATTAGTTAAGGCTCGGATTGTAAGAATGTCAAATGGACAGTAAAATTCCAGGAAAAATGGAATATATTAAACTAGTGTTTGAAATTTTCCATATTTGTTCTCCATCCACACTGTCTACGAGTGCCCATTAGCACAACAAATATAGAATTTGGTAACAGTGTAGAAACAGATGGTGGCATTTTTGAGGGATCTTCTAAACAATAGATGCACGTCAGGAGAAAGACATCCCCAGCCACAATAAACCATCTATTTTATGCCTTCTGATAAATCAAAATAATGTAGGGTATCAACATCTCATTGGCAGATTGCGCAATTTGATTCATTAGAATCTTGACATTTTAGTCAATAGATTTTCCCAAGCACCAAATTTTCTAGAAGAAATATTATCTTTTCTTTTATTCTTTATTTTCTAGTTTTAAACTTGAAATTTTGCATGCATTGATGGAAATGTGATGAAACTTTGAACTTAGTCATTGCAGTTAAAAGCTTGTAGTTGGATTTGAATGGGTTGTTTGGTCTGTTTGGTGCACCAACAAGACCTTAGCCTACCTAACTGGTTACAGATAAAAATGTGTTCTATGTATTAATCCTTGTATTCACTTGCAATGTTAGAACATGCTTTTGAAAAATTTTGATCACTCTGTCATTCGTTATATGTTTATCTCTATCACTTGGTTTGTCCAGTTGAGGTTTAAAGATATTCTTTTGCCTCATTTACTACATTTCTTTATTTTTTTCTCCAATGTTCGTTGTTGAAGCAGACGTTCATTTTGTTGCACAGGCTCATATAAACTCAACGAATGTTTCAATCTTCTCATTTAGTACAAGATGAATATGATCTCAAGGTCATCAGCCGATGACAGCCCATTTGTACCGAAGCGTTATTTTATCCTGCAAAGTTAATTAATATATATTAGCTAATCAATAAGCTAAGAGAGCAAAAATATTATTATTATTATTATTATTATAAATTTTTTTTTTTTTTTTGTTAACTTATGAAAGATATTACTTAATCTCTGGAAAATTGGACCAATCAGAAAGTTCATAAATAAATGGAAATCCACCTCCTAGCAAGCATAAGCATTTAAAACTCGTAGAAGGCAGGATCTTATACCATTTCGTGGGACCTGGCTAATATACCTCCCTTTCCTTCACTCTCTTGGTGCAACGCCTAAGTCTTCTCTTTCACGAAAACCGTTTCAGAGACTAGGTTTTGAAAATATAATATTCACAACATAAATTTATTTTCAATTAAAAGTCCACTCTGAAGAAAATAAACATTAAACTAAAAAACAACAATGTGAAGTGAGATTCCTAAAAGTTGTCAGCAGAGTTCTTTATTGATCAGTTTCCAGAAATCAAGTGTTCTTAACTTTTCTTCTTCAAATAATTTCTCTAATAGCTATGTTTACTTGATTTGCTAGTGAAATGATTATGTATTTACCTTTTCTGTTCTAGTAAATAGGGTTGACAAACAGACAAACTCCCTTATTTCTATTGTTCACAGGTGGCAAAGCAAAAGGTCATGGATTCTGATGAAGAATATCTTTCAGGGAAAGCCACAACCCCTTGACAAAGAACTATCAAACATCGAAAGAAAACAACTATCTACGTTAGCGACGAGGAATAAGACGTGGTTCTAAGGAGTATGCGTGAGTATTTAGCTGACAGCTTTGTAAGCAGTGTTAGATGCATGCCCTGAGAAAAACTATTTTCTAGTTATCAATGGACATGTCTAAATAGTTGCAATATAAATTGGTTTGTTCAAGTGTTGACCTATGCATACTATGAGCTATGCATACGTATAAATTTACCTCACACCTTGACAGCTGTTAGTGGGGAGAGAGATAAAACACAAAAGACAGCGTTATCTTTCTGAATATTTTCTTTTTTCACACCGACAATTATATAGCCACAATGTGTCTGAAAACTCTGAGTTCTTACCTCTTTAGGAAAATTACCGTAAAAAAGAAAGAAAGAAAATCCTCCTTTAGGATTAAGGATATCGTTCTTGAGTATGACTTATGATAGTAAAACATTTGGGAAAAGGGATATAATTTCAATTTAGTGCTTTGTGTTAGCTACAATGAAATAGGATTTTTGGACTGCGGCAAGGAAGTGGAAATTGGAAATGGATGACGATTAGTAGGAGATTGATGCTACTTGAAAAGTGGAAACAAAGTAGTCTAGTGACTATTAGTAAATCATTTATCAAGTTCATAATATATGTTAATAATCATCTAGTATTGAAAACATCAGAAGTTGGCTGTATGAAAGACGTCATTATAAGGAAGTTACTATCTGCAAAAAGTGTATTAGAATTATTTCCCGATTTCAATCGTTTGTTATTTATTGAAGTACTGCTTCGAGCTGTAATTTTAGTAGTGCATTTCTATTCTAAGACTTTAAGAATCAACGTAAATTTACGATATTGTAATTTACTAGTATGACATGAGCAACGGTCTCCTTTTCAGCTGAAAAAGAAATGGTGGGAAGGAATAGTTTTGTGTGTTTCTTGTACTTGGCTTTGGCAATGCAAATTTGTTTTCTATGAATTTCATTCTAGCTTGTATGCATAAATATTGGTTCAATTTTCTCTTCTTGTGGTTTTTGATCATCTGGAGTTTCGATTTTGCAAGACTATTTATAGATGTGACAAGATAATGCAGCGCTTAATCTACTCCTTGGCAGGCCTTTATTCCTCGAGGCAGTTAAGAAAATCAAATATTATTCTAATAAATTTATGGCCAAACTGTTTTTACAACAATCTTTTTTCATTGTAAAATTTCCAGAATTTACTTGTAGTTGCCCATAGAGGCTTTAGAGTGATGCTCTTCCTTGTTTCGCATTGTGAATGGTGAAAATATGATGTGTTTGATATTTCTAATTTTTGATAATTATAACCATTTGTTTTGGTATAAAAGGTCATTACCTGTTATTTCCTTTACCAAAATGGAATGACCTTTCATTAACAGATTTCCCTTTGATTTTTTATGTCATGTGTTAGGTAGTTGATACCAAATAAACAAGGGGCGGTGATAAATATGGGGTCAGATTAATTCAATAGGCTTTGAGGCAATTGTTGAATATTGTATGGTGATTGACCCGAGGTAACAATTGGCAGCCCATGAAACCAAGCCGGACAAAGAATCCCACTAGATGTAAGTAGGGACAATTAGGGCTCGACACATTTAATAATTACTTGGGCCACTTGGGTGAACTACCCATCCACTATATAAGTGGACTCTAGTCCACTGTTTGATTGTGATACAATACATATGCTGCTTCCTCTTCCTTGGCTCTTGGCTGCGCGATTCTCTGTGGTTTCGTCGTGCCTTTTCTTTGAGCTCTCTATGCTCACTGCCAGCGTGTGTCGCTGGCTGCATGAGCTCTGCTAGCCCTTGTTTGTGCCTTATTTGCCCATTGCTGTTCCGTCCCTTTGTGCTACTGATTTTGCTGGTTCTCTATGAGCTTCCTGTGGCAATTTTCTTGGTGATTAAGTTTGATTCTTGGGTCCAATTTGATTGTGGAGTTACAATGTTGCATTGGGTATGTTGATCTGAGCCCTGTAAATATATCTTTCATAATGAACGAGAATTTGAAAGGGAAGTGTTATTCTTGCAATTTCCTTGTAGTTGTGCAGGTTTTAGAGTAATGCTCTTCCTTGTTTCGTATTGTGAATGGCGAAATTATGACGTGTTTGATATTTCTGATTTTCGATAACGATAACCTTTGTTTTGTTGTAAAAGATCATTATCTATTATATATTTCATTTAGAAAAAAAGGAATTACCTTTCATTTACATAAATTTCTTTGATTTTTTTATGTGATTTTATAATGAAAACGCAATATCCCATGTGATTACTGTGATATCATGAATGAAATTTTAGATAGTTTATAATGTCTAGTAAAACTCTCAGTTTAAAAGTGAAATTCTTTGTATTAATTTCTATAATTTGATTGAATATCATGCCTCTAATATAAAAGAGAGAATCAGCCGAGCACTATTTATTTGTGGTACCTAGTTTTCACACTTATCTAGTTCCAATCCGTTTTCCAACTGTTCACAAGTGAATAAATATCTTTCATATCACTTTCCTATCCATTTTCTTCCTATTTCACTTCGTTTTTTCTCGGTTCGTTTGTACTAACAAGAGCAGACGCTCCCCAAAAAGATTTGAGGCTAACTTAGTGGATAGAAAGTAATTGGGTTGTGCAACAAATTAGGACAACTCATGTTAGTGGTAGTGGAAGGAGGAGACTTCTTCTTTTCTTGAGCTTTACCAATTTTTTTTTTTTTTTTTCGTTTTTCTGTTTTTGAATTTACAACTGCTTTTCTTTTTTGCTAACCCTAGACAATCAGTTTACCAATTGGAATTGGCAGTGCTAATGCTTCTTTTCGCTATTGATTTTGTTGTTAAAATTTTCGAGAAATCTTGATTCGTGTAAATAAAATATCCAAACGAACACCATCGAACCAAGCTTGAACCCAAAACTTCCAAACACTTTGGTTGCTACAAGTTTTCTCAACCCCACAACAGAGGCTATGGTGGTGGCAGTATTGGCAAGCTACAACGACGAGGAAGGATAAGAGAACATAGGTTGAATCTCACACAACACTCCCCACATGGCCGCCCATCTCTCTCTCTTTTCCCTTTTTCAATAGTACACACACGGATATTAGATAGAGGAGAATAGGATATATATGTATAACATTAGGTCACTCAATTTGGTTAGTAATAAGGTAAATGGGCCATAATAAACCAAAGCCTAACCAAGAAATGGGCTACAAAACCCAAAATCACCGTACCCGCTTTATGTACTCACTAGGGCTAAGGTCAAATAAAACCTAAGTAGAAACAAATAATAAAGGTAAATAATCAAGTGCAAATAATGATACGATGAAGATAAGATATAAGATAACCCACGGATCTTTTTAAAAAACATATTCACATAAAACAACAGATTAAAACTATGTTAATTAATCAAAAGATCAATTTTGGTTATCTACCACGTGTCACTTAATGGAGTTCTCTCTGTTTAGATTTTGATAGTTTATGATGTAACTCACAAGTGTGTGAACAAAAAACGATTAAATAGAATAGACTATAAAAGTCAAGGAGTAGGTTGTAATTTTCGTATTTGAGTTGTAGAGGTTCTAGGGTTCGAGTTTCAAAAGGGGACAACATGTACATTGATTCAAGCACAACTATTTTTGACATGGATGGTGTGGTATGTTATATGCTGCACAAAAATATGATATCTCTAATGCTCTTGTCCTCATTGGAAGTTGCTGTATTTGCTTTCAAGCTTTAAATGTTAGAAGTTAATAGTAGTATCTTTATATTTATTTTCAAATAAGATGAATGCGCAAAATGCAAATATATTTTTTAGGAAGAACAATATTTGTCACTACTCGGAAATGTGTAACTATTTGGGGCTTTTATAGGCAATCCAGAATAAAGGTAATCCAACTATAAGATATATGAAATTCACAAGAACACATCAAAGGAGACGTAAACCTAACTTCCAAATATGCAGAAAGTAGTAAATGAGAGGTATTACATGTCATATAAAATTATTAATAATTGAAGTAGACTAAGGGCCTCCAACACTATACCATGTCCATCAATCTGTACCAAAGCTCATAATCATCAAGAAAGATCTAGGGGTCCTTACTCCTGGCAGCGGCGATGTTTCCGGCCTACATTACAAATGAGTCAACAACCTGATTTCTCTCCAAATATGTAGGAAATTGTGTCTCGATCAAGTGAGAGATGATGTATAATGTGTCTAAGAGTACCATGGATAGACCACGGCCCAACTCTACAAGTATTGAATGGTCAAATTAGAGTCTACCTCTAGCTACAAGTCTAAAAGTCTCAAGTCTTCTTGCAAGAAAAATCCCACCCAAAATAGTTCAGAGCTGTAGTTTGAGAATAGGAAATCACCATAAGAAGACGAGAATGCCCACATGAACTTAGCCACTACCCCCATAATTAGAGTACGCCAACAGACTAAGATAGGAGGTGGGAGGAAGGATGGGTTAAATAAAAATAAGGGGTAATATCTAGGTCTCCTACTCAATGGATCAGTATCATGAGGACAAATAGTGGAGTGATACGTCGAGGCTAAATAGTAATGTTCCTGTGCTTCTCAGCATTTTTCATAGTCCAAATAAACAAAAATATCAACATATGAATGATAGTGCAAAATGTGGCCACATCGTACATGTTGCCTGAAAATCACCATCTCTGGAAACAATGATTCATTCCCTCATGTGACCGAAGTTGTACCTGGACTATGTCAGCAAAGTTGCACATATATGGTTAGATATACTATCCTATGAATGAGTGTGGGATTATTTCTATCTCTGAGCAGTACTACAATGAGTGGCCAAATGGAAACCAACCCGTCGCTGAATGGTAACATCAACTGGTAATAGTCACTTGCACGAGGAGAATGACATAAGTATGATGCGATTCGATATCAATTGGTACATATCGTGAACTAAATGGCTCAATCACACGAGTTGTCATACAGACTTAATAGCAAAGTTATTATCCGGTGTATTCCTTCACATGATCTGTAAAGACCTTGGAATGTAGGGGTATGCTCGCAATCCACTCAGCCATAGGGGGTGAAAGCATCTATAGCAAGTGGGCAAAATGCCATCCAGTATCATCCAATAATTCGTGGACCCTTACAGAAGTGTAATATCGATGAAGGAATAAGGATACCGGAGTTGTGTTCCTCATCCAACAGTCTTGCCAAAAGAACATGTGTCCCAGTGTGGCCTCCATGCCAATGACGCTGAGTATGGAACAGATGCAATTAAAGGGTGATTGCCTACAGTATTTGTTCAATAAAAACTGAGCCAACAAAGATCGTTGAGTACGTAACTGAGTGTACAGAAAAGCACATGAGACATCAAAAGCTTACTCCAGGTTATGACTAATAACTGTCCCTTTCCTCATATTTGAATTTGATTTGCTTCATTAATTTATTGAACTAGCAAGGGAGAGAATAAATCTTGCATTCGATAAAAGGTAGCCTACTCTTTCATAGTGAGTTGAATTTTTGTATTTTGTGGAGGTCGGGTTTTTCCCTCTTCTAAGGTTGCACCTTTTTTTTTCCCCCGACAAGTTACCGCTGATTTTGTTGAATAATTTCTATATCTGAAAATTAAATTAATGTAATTGATACTAAATTGTAAAGTTTTTCCCTCTTCTAAGGTTGCACCTTTTTTTTTTCCCCCGACAAGTTACCGCTGATTTTGTTGAATAATTTCTATATCTGAAAATTAAATTAATGTAATTGATACTAAATTGTAAGATAAAACTATTACCATAATGGATTGAATTTCTAACATACTTTCAAATATAATATGCAATATAATAATAATTCCAAAAAAATTGCCATATAATTCTTGTACAGTGCTGGAATTTAGACTATAGAGAGTGAGAGCTTAAGAATGTGTTAGATTAAGAGAAGTGAAGAAAATTAAATGAACGAAAATGGTATTATCCGAAAAAAATTTTGAAATTAATGCAGTAAAATGAACAACAAACTTTGCAATGAGCAAATTTCTTTCACACTGGCGTGCTTGACAAATCTGGGCCTAATAGCTTAAATATTTTGCTCTCTGGCCCACAGCATAGCTCGTGCCTGGTTGGGCCCATATAGACCGGCAAATTCCAATTCAATGTCCAGAAGATAGGGGTAACATGAAGTTGTTTATTTATTGACAGTCAGAAGGCTTCTTAAAAAAATGAAATTAATCAAGATAAAAGTCCATGCATACGCATGTTCAATCCATGAACATTAATGTCGATTATCGTATCCATGTATGAGTGAGGCGTTGCAATCATGGAGATGACAATTCAAAAGATCACCAGATTTATGAGTTCCAAATTGGAGAGAAAATTTCAATAATCTACTATGGGATTACCTTAGGAGCAAATAGCATGAAGGGATAAGAGGATCATTAATCACCATAGGTGACATCGTGAATCAATCTTATGATATAAAGTAATTGTCCAGGCCCAAGACTGATTGAGTGTAAAGTAATTGTCCAGGCCCAAGACTGATTGAGTGTAAAGTAATTGTCCAGGCCCAAGACTAATTGGGTGTAATAATGGGAGAATAGGATATGATTATTGAAATAAGAATCAGCGAAGACACTCTATCAAGACTAAAAGTATAAAAGACTAAAACAATCCAAATGATATTATATTAATCAGTTGGCATTTATTATCCTATATAAGATTCTAGTTTTCAATGGATTAGCACAGCCATTCACATTCACAAAGTCATCTCTAAATTGAATAAGATTGTCTATTTATAATGTTATATTTATGATGACAACAAAGCGTACACACATATTAACACTCATAAACACACTCCTCAACTAACTTCTCTTTTTGGATGGTTTTATTCATAATGACTGCAACATACACGCATGGCCCCGACTCACATCGAAATTAACGAAGAAAAGTCTCAAATATATTCAAGATACAACGCTTGTAGACACAAACACACTCTCACACAAAGTAGCTTCACAATACACAACACACAGTAATAGAGAACAAGAAAAATGGTAAGAGGAGAGGAAGTGAAGCAGATCATTCAAGAATTATTTGGTTACATTTCAGAAGAGGAGGTTAAATCGAAATCTGAGCCCTAATGCCCATCTAACTCTACAAATGTCTTTTTCATTTATTCTTTTTTTTTTCGCATAATCAATTTTGATTTCTTTATTCTAGTTCTAAAATGCCAAATTTCAAATTTTTTTGTTCTTTCCCTTTCCTAAAAAAACCAATTTCGCCCTGATCTATTCTATTTGAGAATATATGCAGACATATGCATCTAAACTCAAGTAGATTTATTGTTCGATGCATGTATTTAGAAAAATATATAAATCTTTTTGTGTTTTTGTATTAAAAGTTGAATCTAAATCTGTACGAAGCATGCAGTCATATAATTAATTCTGCTCATCCTATATTTTTCTTCAATTCAAATTTCAAAAATCATTGTTAGATAAGCTATTATAAGAAATATTTGGACTTGAGGTTTGAATTTGGTTCTCACTGCCAAACTTTAGGGAATCTATGCATGAATATGTGAATGTGTATCCTTGTACGGGGTGTGTGATTGTGACAATGCAAAGAAATTCCTCTTTTGAAAATCATTTTTTTTTCCTTATAGTTGAATGGTTTATAGATGTGTCAATCAAGTCTGTGACTGCAAATGCAGGAGGAATATATATTATTTTTATTATTTAAAGTTAACAATTGAATACTATGAACGTAGAAACTGAAGCGTAGTTGGGGTTCTATAAAATGTTACTTCTATATTTTTAGAAAATTTTGATTTTATTACTAATTTAACAATATAAACGATTTGACAAAGTGTTATGAAAATCATTTGTTGTTTATTAGAATATTCCATACAGCCATGCTGTTGCAATTGCTTCGTCATAGTAAGTTTAAGAATTAGAAAAGCAATATAATCAGTGTTTGACAAATTCTGTTGAGAATCATATGTAATGCAATCACGCAAAGGAAGTACAGTTGGTTCATTGACATGATCCAGTCTTTGTTCAATGTTCATGAGTATCATATATTTTGAAATTTCATTTAAAATATGCAAATCTTTTTGATGCATCAAATTTTGTTGAGTTCCAGAAGAAATGGATTGGTGACTTCATAATTTTATGACTCGGGGTTAAATTTTCATAAATTCTGTTATATTGTGTTGTATGTACTGGGGAGTATATTGTTTGTCATCTTAGCCCGTGTTTTTTGGTAACTCCGAATTGGCTCTCAAGTTTATGAGAGTTAAAGCGGTTTATTATGCTTGTGCTAGCTTGACTTTATAAACACATTATGAGTAATATTTTCCATTTTCAGAAACTACTCTAAAATGAAGTTACCATGGTTATCAGGTTAATTAATAACTTAATTAGACCTTCTTCTGAGTATATAATGAGATATCCTGAACACGAGAGTGTCTGGTAATGAATCTTTAACTTAATTTATGTGTAATTAGTTTCTTGTGATTTCCTGAATTTCTAATTTTATTTACAGGTTATTAGTACTGGACTATGGAAATGTGGTAATGGGAGACTGGTTTTATGCTCTTTTAAACTGTTGGGTTAACTCGTTGGAATTTTCAATTGCTCGCTCCAGGCAGCATATTTGCCGATATATTTAGTTGCAGTGTAACAGTCGTTAGTTAGGGTTCAGAATCGTACCTCTTTCCCCTTGGTTTTATATGACATGGCTTGTTAGTTGAATAACATGTATACTATCAGATTGAAGAAAATGGAGGTCCCAAGCCTGAAGGGAATTGCCCAAGTGAAGGTAAACGAAAGGAGGGATCCCAAAGCAAGGACGAGCTGCAGGGTGTTGATCATATTCATAGATCGAGCAAGTTGAAAATAACATGTTCTCGATTGGTTGGTATTGGTGATCAAGGAGAATGTGAAGGAAGGTACTTGGATAGCGTATCAATGTCCATCGAATGCTAAATGCATTTATTTATACTGATTTCTGGCATTGGGGTTTCGGGGTTAATTTGTATGAAGATTGATGAAATAATAGGATTATATTCTTATATATAACTTCTTTGGCTGCTAAATTTACATTGACATTATTAGTTTTTACCTGTTCAATTCTGCTAGTATTGTGTGCTCGAATATCAATAAAGATGCCTTCAGCTCTTCCCTCTGTTTTACGTGAGAACTTTATTTATTGGTTGACAAACAACTTTTACATGCATAATTAATCATCGTTGTTATTGAGAAGGAAAAAAAATGGGAAGCAGAACCGCGATCATCAGAACTTGCATGTAGCCGCAGCACTCCGTGAAGTGTTTGGAGACTCT